>CABEEJ010001292.1:88797-166822 GCA_901482245.1 Timema douglasi | reverse complement strand
CTAAATATTAAACACTTTTTGAAGCTCTGTGAGGTTTTTTTTATGGTAAAATAACCCCCAAAATGCCGAACGCTAGGAAAATTTCTTAATATTTAACACCTCTAGAAGCTGTTTGAAGTGCTTTTTATAATAACACAGCCGCCGTATTTGTATTTTAATTTTTATATCGTTTGAACCATAAATAAAGCTATATATATTTTGTTCATAACATTTCGCGGGGGGTTTGAACCCCCAAAACCCCCCCCTGGCTACGGCCTTGGGTAAAATAGATCGAATCAGACACCACAGCACTTATACAATTTGAAAGAAGAAAATCAGAACATTACCATACTTGTTGGGTGTTTGGAGCGAGTGGGGCAGAGTCAAAATAAAAAGATGGAGATCTTAATTCCTTAAGGGAGAAAGCTTCTACAACAGTCCACCACCAATTGCAAATAAAATACAATAATTGTGCTCGATTAGGGATAAGAATTACATCAAGTAAAACAATAGGGAGTCTATGCGCACAAAAAAACTAGCGAATTCCCACCATTTGGAACAGAGAGAGGTTGACCAATTTACAAAAAACAAAAAGTTGAGTATATATTTAAAAAAAAAGTTATACAGCCTTTGAAAATCAAGTTTAATTCATACACCAACAATATTCACAACTCAGCTTTCATATCTTGCCAATGGATCACCCCACTCTCACTGTCAAAGTTGGTTCACGTATCCACCACTAGTAAATGAAATGTAGCGTTCATACAAAAAGTAGATAGACATATAATAAAATCACTGCCTTTCCATAAATAAAATAAAGAAACAAAAGTATATAGTTATGGTACTCAGCACATCAGATTGAGAAAAAGAGCACTTATAAGCACTAACAAATACTTATCAGTGATGTCATTATTGTTTTTAAGGACATATTTCTGAATTTAGTATCATAGTGTACCTAAGATTTAATGAATTAACTTTTCTTTAAAATCATTCTTTGAAAAAAAAAAATTGACCTTTATTGGATTTGGATTCAAACATGTGTGAATATAATGGACTCACAATTGGAGCTCTGAGAATAACCAGCAAAAATATTCGAACTTTAATTTGGCTTCAAGAATATTTAAAGGATTTGTGTCATGTTGAGTACATTGTGATCTTAAATAATTTGCAGTTTCATTTTTATATCAGAACTTTGAGGGATTTGAGAGCTAAGAAGCGATGTAGTGAGAATCATGATATTAAGGGAGAATTCAGGTATTTCTTTATTTGCTACTGGACAATGAATCACCGGCGGGCAGTTTTTTATTTACTGAGTCTCAATACGTGTTCAGATTAAGTGAATATGTACAGACACCGCTAATGTGTTAGAGAAGAATAAAATTGAATTTAGATGTGTGCCCTAATTTTCATAGAACAGTGTAAACCCAATTAGAGAAAAATACCTTCATTATACTGGACCTGAATTCAAAACCCGATCTCCCCATCTTAGCCAGTCCAGTCGATTGCGAGAATGAAGCTTTAAACCATTCGATCACCCAAGCAGGTTATAATAAATTAATGTATGAAAAAATTGTGTAGACACTGTAAAATAATATAATTTAATTGACATGAAAGAAAACCTTGCCTTTACTTTCTCACAAACTCAACAAACATACCTTGGTTATTCCTCGAGCTATGATAAGTATCAGATTCTATATCAGTAAAATTATTCTATGAGTCCTGTTTTGCTATAAAGTTCCAGCTAATTATTTTGCTAAGAGAAGGTTTTCTGTCATAATTATGAGACAAGACCTGTGAAATAGATAACTGGTCCTCCAATACAGATTTTCTGGACGTCAAAACGTCGAGTTCTTGCTGTAGTTCCTCCATCTGACGTTGAAGTTCACTGTTGGTTTGTTGCAATTGTGTGTAAGAACTCTTCAGCTCAGGACTCATTGCAGCGAGTAAGTTATCTGTCATGTGGTGTTCCTGCGAACAGGCCCAGGACATTTAAAATATAATGATAGACATAATGTACACAATCATACAACTGGCAGTAATATTCCAATTTCTGAGCCAGTATAAGCTATTAAAATATACTTAGGTTCGAGCTCAATATTTTTTAGGAGCTTGACAACTTTGAGCTTCTTTTATAAGATAATGGTGTTAAGAAAGATTTAATTTTTTTAGCTTTGGAATTGTTAGTATTTTTTGTAATATTTATAATTTTAATCTGAACTTAGCTTTCTCATTCGGAAAAAGGTACAAAGCTCTGAATCCGTTGCAGATGTAGGTAGGTCTGAGGAATAAATTTAAATTCTGTAATCTTGTAGAATTTTTCAAAGGAGAAAAAATACACACACTTAAAATTGTATTTATCTATTTTCAAATCGAAAATTTTTCAAATAAAGACTAGTTACTAGTCTGTCTAACCAGTGTAGAGTCATATAAAATAAAAAACCTAGGCCAAATGCAACTGTTATAAATTGTATATTTTTGATCAAGCATTTATGGTATAAATATAAGTAAATATAAATAAATAGGGGTGTGTAAAGGTCATTGTATGAATCACAATTTTTTTGTTAAGTGTAGAATTGATAGAAAAAAAACTTATATTGAATTGGAATTCATAAAATATTTAGGTTTACAGTTTAGCCTGTATTTTCAATACAAACCACTTAACTCCTTCTGACTCTTAAGGCAAAATTGCAAGCTTGGAATCCCTTTTCAGGACAAATTTGTCATCTATACAACACTAACTGGTCTAACATTGTAAGTTGAGCTCCCACCTGTTCTATTTCCTTTTCTAGCATTTGCAACTGAGCATCCTTCTGCTGCCTCTGTGCAAACAACAGCTCCAAACTGTGAGACTCCTTATCATTGAGAGCTCTCAGTTCCTCGCACTCGGCGTCAACTTCTCCTTTCTCTGTGTCAGTGTTTAACTTGTCCACTACAAGGTTCAGGTCTGCCAACTGACCCTGAAACTCTGAGAGCCAAACATTTATACTGATACTGGGGTTTCTCATATTTTGAACTATTATAAAATTTAATTAATATGGTTGGTTTAAATGAGATACTACATATTCTCAAATAATATGCTTGAATATAATAAATTAATAGTTTAGTTTATAATATATCTGATAATTAGTGTAGTCTCGATAGTTCATGTAGAACCAAACTATGCTTATCTAAAACTATCGCAAACTAGAATTTTACCAAATATCAGGAAAAAAAAGATTGCATGTTTTTAAGTATAGAAAGAAATTGATGACTATTTTTAAATTACATAATATAAATATAATTTCACTAATATATACATATTTACATATTATTAAAACTCAAAACAATCATCTGACTTTTTTGTTGTTTTTTTTACTTGAGCTAATTGTTTTGCGAAGTAACCCCACAGTGTTTATCCTATGGCATGCACCAGAAATATTCCTACCTCAAACCTCAAATTTGATCAATGTTAGTCACAAATAAATATGTTTGAATTATCTAACAGACCTTCTCCCAAAATCTGACTATAGTAATTTGTTGGCTTGCTTACAAATTTTTATAATGGAATGTGTATTTTAAAAGAATCAGATATAATAAGTATTAGTTTGTCTCTAAAACACGATTCTATGGATGGCTTGACAATCAAATAACCGGCAACATGAAGTATTTTATGTTTGATAGCTTTCTTGACACTTACTTGAAAGAACGGAATTCAAGTCCTGACCATGTGTATCGGAGTTGTTTAGTTTAACTATATACTTTCTTTAAAATTCATCTTTCTTATCCTTTTCATTTGTAACAGATTGTTTAAGACAATGGGAAACCAATTAAAACCAAAGTCTTTAAGACCAATGTATTATAAAAGTTATTTTTCTGACCTGTGAGCTCTGAGGCCATCTCTTTAACCCTCTTGTCATAGATGAGAAAGGTCGCCTGCTCCCGAGTCTGGTTTTCAATGTCCCTGGTGAGCTTGCCCACTTCTGTGGACAGTTCTCGTATCTTCATCTGTAGCAAGCCCTCAAAGTACCTCTTGTCTAGCACTTGTCTTGTCTGGGGACGTCTCGCACTGGTGCGTAAACCGCTCAGCCCCTGCTGGGTGATTGGCCGCTCCAAAGCACTCACCTGATGTCACAACGAAATAACGTTCATGTTTTAACTAATAAATATTCAGTTTGATACTTTAATAGAGAAATCTCCAAGACCACGAAGTATGTATCCATTTGAGATGATAAGTGAGCATACAACACTTTTAAAGTACCAAACTGTATGAGGCTTATTTCTTTAAAACATATGCAAGCTCACAAATCACCATTCTGTACAGAAAAGAATAAAATATATTAAAGGTCATTAACTATATCTTTACTCCAGGATTGTTTATATTTATATACCAACTTACTCAATGACATTAAAAACTCCAAGGTGAGTGCTATACTTGCAAATGAATGCCAAATAACCCTATCTAGTTATATTCAGTCCACCTCATTACACCCTGTTCCTATCTCAAGCTAGTTCTATCCAGTCCACCTCATTACACCCTATCCTTATCATGAGTTAGTTCTATCCAGTCCACCTCATTACACCCTTATTCTATCTTGATCTAGTTTTATCCAGTCCACCTCATTACACCCTGTTCCTATCTTGAGCTAGTACTATACAGTCCACCTCATTACACCCTATCCTTATCTTGAGTTAGTTCTATCCACTCCACTTCATTACACCCTATCCTTATATTGAGTTAGTTCTATCCACTCCACCTCATTACACCCTATCCTTATCTTGAGTTAGTTCTATCCACTTCACCTCATTAGACCCTTTCCTTATCTTGAGTTAGTTCTATCCAGTCCACCTCATTACACGCTGTTCCTATCTTGAGCTAGTTTTTATCCATTCCACCTCATTACACCCTGTTCCTATCTTGAGCTAGTACTATACAGTCCACCTCATTACACGCTATCATTATCTTGATCTAGTTCTATCCACTCCACCTCATTACACCCTATCCTTGTCTTGAGTTAGTTCTATCCACTTCACCTCATTACACCCTGTTCCCTTCTTCTAAATTGTTAGAAAATAGCTGGTAGTCTAATTTTGAATTATTTAAATTTGTAAAATGATCATATATTCACTACTTGTGTGGATTACAAAATATGTAGGTGACAGTAGGTATTCACTAAACAAATGTTTGTATAAGAAATTGTGTTCAAACAACACTAAGAAACGACATATAGAATGATTTTACATTTAATGTAGTTGTATTATCTCCACAACTGATATATTCTGGACACCCTCAAATCGACTACTGAAACTTTTGATCAAAACTTAATAAAAACAATCATTTATAATCGAATGGATCGGTTTAAAGAAATTGAGGTAGCCCAAATCAAACTAACCCATTTATATATCTCGAGTTGTTACCGTTTTACCTCCACTTCCAAAACCTTATTTTTTTTTAAATCTGTATTACGAGCTTGAGTTTTAGTAATATAAATCTCTTTCTGGTCTCAATGACTCAACTGTGTAATTGAATCAATTATAACACTAAATAGTGAAAAACAAACCTGAGTGCCTGTTAAGTTAATTGCTGTTCCAGCGCGTGAAGGTGGTTGTTGCATCATCGTATTTGTAAGACGAGATGCAGTCCTGGGAATGCCCGTGCTACGCTCAGAGAATATTGAAGCAGATGGAGGACGTGCAGCAGAGTGTTTGCTACCAGTCATAGGCCGTATCATACTTTGTTGGGTGTATGGCCGCTCCTCCAGGAGGGTACTCTGAAATGAAAAGAAAAGGTGCCTATANGTATGGCCGCTCCTCCAGGAGGGTACTCTGAAATGAAAAGAAAAGGTGCCTATAGTAATTGTTTACAAGGGAGAATGGGGGGGGGGGCGAACCTTCTACTACCAATTAACCAAATATCATTTTCTATTCTCAAATCCAGGGTGGCTAAAGAACATATTTTAAAAAATTCCCTGACTTTTCCAGGTTTTCCAGGCAACATTTTTCAATTGTCCCTGACTATTTTTTTTTCCAGTTTTAATGGTGGATGATAAATTTTATATTATTTATTAATGCTTATATATTAACAAAAAAGTTTGTATGTACTAAATATAAACGATTTTATCAGTTATTTTAAAAATTCAAATGTTATTTTATTAAGTTATTACTATATTTTGTTTTAGTGTTTAATTGCAAAATTAATGGGATATTGTTGACATATTTTTGAATTCCTTGATTTTTCCTTATTTTTAGTTAAATTCCCTGACATTTCCCTGTTTTCCCTGTCATACAAAAATTCCCTGACTTTTCCACGTTTTCTCTGTTTTCTCTGTCTGTAGCCACCATGCAGAAATATCAAGTTCAAATATTAATTTTACCAATGCATCTTGAATCCAAATCTTTAGAAAATATTAGGGCCTATAAAATAACTTATAACCATTGGTATAATTTTTTTACTTTAATTCCTATTTTGTTCAATTCTCAAATTTATGCAGAAAATAAAACTTATATAGGATATCATTAATTAGGCCTAAATAATAACATGTTTTGTTAATGTGAATTATTCACATTCAGTTTTAAAGTGATAAATAAATGGTCTGGTTTATGATTGCTAAGAGTTTTCCTATAATTAGACTGTGTTGAGCTAGATAGAGAGCTGAGTGTGGATAAAAATAATGTTTGGAAAGCGATGGAGGAGGATGAAGTGGAAAGAGGAGTTGTAATGAGAGTAAAAAGCATACGTACGAAGATAGCAATTAACAGGAATTGTGTTAAGATGGAGTGGTTTCAATTAAAACATAGATTGAAGCAGGGAAATGCCCTCTCACCATTACCATTTATGAAAGGTGGACGTATAAAGGATTTAATGAGAAAAGGACAGCAGATAGTTGTTATATAGGCTATGTGTGCCAATACTGGTGGCACGACTTGTGCTAACTTCGTAAGTTCTTGCAGGAAAAATCTGAGCGGCATCATGTTTACTGTGATCAAGTACTCGAAAATCCTTAAACAAAACTCACCGTTTCTCATAAACTACTTGTACAATCACAGTAGTTTTTTCAGAACATGTTCTAAAAACCTTAAAAGACATTAGGATATTATTAAAATTCTCATATTCCAATTAACTTATTTGCTTTGAAAAAAATGTTTTCTAATGAAATAACTATAATGAAGTTGTTATTGCAGACATATTTTCACTCTGTGTAAAAAGTTTTTTCCTAATTGAAATAGATGGGTGTTTAAGTGTACAGAATGATAATCAAGAACTGAATTTTATTTTGATAATAAGACTCATTTCTCTAACAGCAATACTTTTCACAGTTTGATGTGTTTAGCTATGAGCTAATATACCAGTGACAAACATATCAGTTTTTCAAGTATAATAAAGAAGGTTGACTGAAGCAAAATATCAATACAGCAACAAACTGTGATTGTAAAATATATCAGTTAAAGACAAAACACTGTGACTACCAGTCACCATGAATAATCACTGGTATATATTACCAATATTTTAAAATCACAATCACAGCAATCATCAATATCGAAAAATCTGTACCCGAATAATCTACTTCATGCGCAGTCGATCCTTGACGTTCACTCGATATTTGCATTGGCAATCACGTGATCAAGTCTAGAACCATCTGAATAGTCACAAAGTGTGCCAATGCACCCCCGCACAAGCCCTTGAGACCAAGGGTGACGGCAAGTTACCCTTGACACACCATCGATGCGAAGTTTGACAGGCACCTGTTTAATTTTTTGTCTGCTAGGGTAATGTAATCTGTGATTTGCGATTTGTTATCTGTGATAAAGTATTTTAACTATACCGGTACTGCTTTTGTTGTAGTGTTTTTGTGTTGTGTTGGAAATGTCTAGTGAAAAGAAGCGGGAATGGATATTAAAACGTTTTATTCGTGTTCATTCCCTACTGATAGATGGTGTTTAAAATAATTTCTAAGATCACTGGTAGGAAGCAATACTGCGGACTCAAGGGCATGTGAAGTGTAGTTTGCCGTTCGAAAAGTCTGTTGCAGTCTTCGATCGCAAGTGCGTGTAAAGTGTATAAGTGTACTTGACTATTCAGATACAGCCTCGCTCAAGCTCATCCCTACTGCATGATCACTAATGCAAGTGACAACTCTTATTAATATGCCTAAATGTTAGGAATTATCCTGGAGACACGACATTGTCTACATAATTGATCAAACCTGTCTAGTAGACATAACGCCACGTCTTGACAAAGGTCTGTCTTCAAATGTGGTTCTATAGTCGTCAATAATCTGTTGAATTCGTGGATCTTTGTTGAAGGGTCCTTTCGACAACAGTCCACTTTTAGTTTTCAGAGCGTTAATATGCTTCCATTCTTGTACTTTTGGTGTTTCAGTGTCTCCTAAGTCCATTCACGAAAATAAGTCATAAATTATATATTTTTTTAAAGTATCAAATAACTACTGAACTTTCGTCGCTATGCACAAATAATCAATATAAGTGTGTCCTGCAACTGTTTAAACTTTACCGAGAAATAATACATTTTTGGTTGCTAAGGAAACCATCTTTAAAACAATGTTGCCACTAACTTAACATTAGTTTTAAAATTGTTACCCAATGCAGTCACGGATATATGGTTGAAATAAGGAAAGAATGGCCACTCATGAATGTGAGGAAATGTGTTTCAAAGTGATTGGCTACACTCTTTCATAAGACTTAGTTGTGAAAGTCACAGTGTGTGTGGACAGTATTTGATGGTCATTGAGTAAAGAGAAAGTGAATAGTATTCATTACAGAGTATCAAATAAGAAAATATCAGTTTACACGCTCGTATGTTGTATTATGTAGTTTTCGAGTGAGTGTATAGAATAGGGATCCCAGACGTCCCGATTTAATCGGGACAGTCCCTGTGTCCCGACATATTCATTTCGGGACGTCAATTGTCCCGGTTTTCTCAAGCACAGAATATTAATTCATCAGCCTAGGTCAATCCAGTCAACTCACAGATGAGAAATAAATGAATATAGGGAGTGTTGGTGGCGTGTATCACCCTGGCGTGCTGCTGTGAGAGCAATGTTGAATGCGCCTGACATGGACAACCACCTTTTAAGTCCTCACCTCATATTTTACATATGGTAGCTAGTTTTATGTTTGCCACGTAAGCAAATTAGCGATGTTTATGTTATCCATGACTGTTTTGTTTATATTTTCTCTGGACTGTAATGCAGTATCGTTTTAGTATGAACTAACTGTCAACAGTATTTAAAATTACTAAGAGGTAATATCTTTTCAACAAATGAACTATTGAAACAGCAATATTCTTTCATAAAGAAAACAAATATTGGGTGTGAGGATGGAAAAGTTTAATGTTGTTTGTGCTGGTCCATTTTTAGTATAAGTCATGGTGTGAAATCTAATATAGCCGACCATTTAACAAAAAAAAATATATACAAAAAAAGGTGTGGTGTCTGTAAAAAGTTTGAGTCAGTCAGTGACTAAATTCTTTAAGAAATAAAGAGGTGGGTCACCGAGAAAGAGAGCAAGCTTGCACAAGTGGACACATATGTGTTCTACACAGTGAAACACAACCATAGTTTCCAGTCTTTGGACTGTGCATCATCAATTATGAAAAAGTTTGTCAGTTAAAAATTCACATGTGCTCAAACAAAATGTAAAGCAGTTATTATCAATGTTTTATCGCCTTATACCTGAAATAAAATAGTTGAGAACCTGAAAAATGCAAAATATTTCAGTTTAGCTATAGATGTTTCAAACCACATTGATTTAAAGGTTGTGCCAATTATTGTGAGGTATTTTACTTCTGAAAAATAAATTGCAATGGTAATATTAAAATTTGGCATCCTTCCAGGTAAAACCTCTGACATCACATCTGACCACATTTTCGAAGCAGTTGAAAATCATGATATTTGTGATAAAGTAATAGGAATTTCAACATACAATACCAATACACATTTTAGTGGACTTAAAAGAAAGGGGGAAAATAATGTTTTTACTAAACTCCAATAAAAGTTAAACAGAAAAATAATATTAGTTGGGTGTGCAACTCACATGATTAATGGTGTACAAACTGCAGTAGATGTTTTGACAATAGATGTTCAGACTATTGTAAGAAAAATTTTCCAGTATTTGCATCATTTTATAGTATGAGTAGAAAGTCTTAAATTATTTTGTGAGTTTGTGGAAATTGTGTATAAAACAAACATGATTATCATTATGAATTACCACAGAAATTAAATCTTGTATTATTTTTATAAATGTTGTTTGTCACGTTTCATGTCAAGAAGCAAAAGAAGGGCCTTCATTATAGTAAGGAAGACTCCAGTAGACCATTAATGTCCAATAAGATAACCCAGCAGTAAGAAATGTAGAGAAAACTCATAAAGAGGAGGAGTTTTAATACAATTATATTTAATGATTATTTATGACAGTTAATAAAATTCCTAATGAACTGCACTACTAGGCAGAGTGATAACACTTAGATAAATACTTTTTTGTATTGATAGGACTTTGCGGACGATTCATAATCATCACAGCCATTTCCTGTTTGTTTAAATTTTTTTGTTGTCAAAAAACAATATTATTAAGAAAGAGCATCAACCAGTAGCGGCTCGTGTATGGGCAGTGCGGAACTTCAGCACCCTCTATTTCCACTTGATATTATCGATAACATTTAGTATAATGAGTCCTTTTTGCTTTAATTCTTTCTTTATTTTTGTAGTGCCATATATATTCCTTAAGCTTAATGTCGGTATTTCAGTAGCCATCCCCCAGTTTAGGAAAAAGATAAAAAAAAAACTTTGTATGGAACTGTGCTCTTCACAGTGCCAGTGAAGTGGTGTTTGACCGTTGTGCGCATGCGCCCATAGTAGGGGGTGGGGAGGAAGGCGGGACTGCCAGGTAGAGAGAGCACTGTTGCTCTCCCAGGGCTGGTTCTGGCTTGATGGTGGAAGGAATTTTATTTTTACTCGGCATGTGTTGCGCTTAAAAATCATGTACCATATTCTTGAATGTGATAAAGTGTAGAAGAGTGTATAATTAGATTGTTATTATGCTTCCACCTATTCTATTTTATACTTTTTTTTCTGTTATTTTATTTAACAGAAAGACTAAATGCGCTAGCAGTACTTTCAATAGAGAAAATTTCCTCAATTGTCATCCAGAAATCAAGGAGAAAATTATTGAACTTTTTGCGCAAAATTAAAACAAGAAGAATAGATTTAATTTTTAAATGAATAGATCACGCTTTAAATGTAACAATTAAAGTTAAAGTAAGTAAAAAATGTTTTTTTTTGTTAAGACATTATCAAGTTCCTGAATAAATTTTCTTTTTATACAGTTTTTATTTTTCCTTTTACATAATTTTAAAACAAAGACTAAACATTATTTGGAGCAGCACCCCCACCAATTTTAGCTACGAGCCGCCACTAGCATAAACATTAAATTAACATAGTCAGAACGCTTCATTAGCAGCTGTGAAAATAATAAATCGTACTTACATTATGAACTGTGAGTAAATTCCTTACCCATGCAAAGTTTATGACAAATGGACATTTCGACAATCAAGGTTAGTCACTTACAAGTGATATTGAAGAAGAAGTTTTTTTTTTTTTTTTTACAAAGCAAACTCACAATGTGTAATTCAGCCAAGTGAAGACATTAGGTGGAGAACACCATCAGTACAGTATTACAGTTATTGAACTTGTCATAAGTAGAGAGTGAACCCTGCCGATCAAAAATCACATTAAAGTTAAAGATAGGCTAATAAAAATAATAAAAACCATACACACACACTTACAAAGTATGAATTTATTTGGATTAGGATTCAAAGTTTCAATAGAAACATATAGTAAGGGGCAAACCCTATATAGTTATTCAGAATAGTTATAAACTATTACTGTTATTATTCATTCATTTCAAGAATATTTATGCAAGGCTAAACCCTAGATTTTCAAGTAAACCCAGAGATCTTTTCAACTCACAGCCTTGAACTATTTATTCAGCTTTTAATTTTCGGCAAACGGTTGATTTAAGCTGAAGTTGTTTTGAACTAATATTGGATACTCATCGTTAAAATTTTCAAATACGATTCGTGCGATACCATTTTCATTAAAAGAAGAGGAAATGTTTTAATGCCAGACCATCCTAGATATATTCGTGGTATATACAGAATTCACGTTCTACAGGGAAATAATATGCCCGAAAGAGAAAAAGAATCAAATATCCCTTCATAAGTTTATTCCTGGTTTTTTCGAGATCTCGTAGTGACGAGATAATTGATATTAAATATTGTGACTTTTGGTTTGTTTTTCTAAAGATTTTATACAAACACATTTTCAAGTTAAGAAATGAGGGTTTTTTGATGTGTTAGACTTTGCCTTAACATGCAGTCATATATCTGATTTGATCTAAGGCGAGTAATTTATTTTTAAATTCATTTGTCATATGTGAACAACCTATTGTTTTACACATTAGGCTTTCTTTTCCTAGAACAAGGAAAATATCTGTCAAAATCAATTATGTAAAAAAAGTTATTATATAACGTTAATTGGATCACATCTTTACAAGTTAATTACCATAGTGTACTAAACGATTCCTTAACCTAATTATCCAACATAGGAGTTTTTTAGTTACATAATTATCAGCATTTACTATCTTAAATTTAGGAGTGAATAGTTTCTAAGTTATTAGTTTAGAAAAGACTGATACCAATCTATAGATACAAAAACAAACATTAAAATAAAGTCCTAGCCCTAGCTTGAAGCATAAACACTTAACTTATTTTAATATTGAGCAGGGCCTTAATATAATTTACTATGCCACTTGACCTAATGGTTTTTAATGTGATTTATTAACAAATTCACTGCAATATCTTTTGGATTTATTAAAACATCAGGCTTGCACACCTTTATGATAAGTTATTGTTATCAAGTGACCAGATAAACTTTAGGCAAAGTATGCAATATAGGTCTAATTATAATAAAATAAACAAAAGTGTTTCTAAATACCTACATTGAGTTTTATCATATAGGTACCAAAAACCTAAACTAACCTTATTTATGGAATATATTTCTCTTGTATAAATTTGAAAAATAATATGGATAATATGGGAATCAAACCTGGAACCTTAGGCTTCACATCCTTTTTTACATCACAAAATTATCCATGTTCATCCTATGTCCATGGCCATGTCAGTCAAAATTCATTATTTAAATATAGTTTGTAATGGAGGGCAAAAAGTGAGCTAGATACCTAACAGCAATCAGAAACATAGACTCGTGGTTAGTTTTTATGGTGACAAGGGATTATAATATTTAAAGGCTATTGAGTATTTGTAGGCAACTGGTTTAGAGAAACTCGCATCTCCATGTTTCGCCACTAACTTTACTCTCGTAACACATTTATTTGAAACAATGTGTGGACATTTTCATTGCAATTTCACTGTCACAATAATAATATATAAAGTATTCAAGATTACAAAGGAAAATAAAATATATATATTTAAGCATAGACTTACTACTTTACACATCAAAACATGTATGAAAATTAACATTGAACTGCTAAAAATTTGTTTATTTTTAGGCCTAGATAATATGATTGAATACAAAAATAATTGCTGTTTTAACCAACAATATAAAGTCGTTTATTTATACTATCATTATAAAGAATTTGTTTAATACATGCTTTATTTTAAACTAATGATGTGGAAGTCTTAATACATTTGGGTATTTCGTTTAGAACATTCCCATAAGGCTAATTTTTAAATAAATCTACTATTCTTGTACTTTGGCATAGTAAGGCACAATAACAAATTTATGAATAACTTAAACCAAAACAGAATAATATACAAAAAATAAAGTAAAATATGTGACTTTGAAAATAATAAAGATTAAATAAAAAATTCAGTCATTATTGGCTTTATTGTATTAGTCGACCTTAGAGCTAATTTCACTGTTTGTTGTTATTTTGTTTATTTTTAATGGTTACAGTAATACTTTGATCTTTTGTTTGTAAATACTATCAAGTTGCCATCATTAATATTGTTACTTACTGTATCCAAATTTCTTCTGTAGGCCCTACAGTTTATCAAATAGCAATGTTGGGATTATTTTCACTTTCTTACGCTTGCATTTGACAGTTTTTCAATCAATAGTAAATTACAATATATAACATTTTAATTTGAAATCCAAGGGATATATTTATAAAAAATTGAAATATCTAAAATTAAATTAACTATTTTTTATGAATATCTAGGCAGCTGGTACACAATAAATCGGTAACTTCAAAATATGCTACATATTTAAACACACACATTTTTATATTGGTATTGATATATACAAAACACATATATACACAATGTATAGATACATGTTGCTGAAGACAGGGAGATCGGCACATGAATATTGGTCAGGTCTACGGGGGGTGTTTTTCTAAATGGTTTACCACTCTCCTTCCATGCAATTGTTGGTGGATAACTTCTTAAATGCTTCCTTACCCTATTAGAGTAATTATATATGCTCATAACCTTCTTTTACTCTGTGTCAACAACTTTAACTTAATTTGACATTCTTGGCATATGAGGTGATTTAATGAAGATTGTTGAAAGTTAGATTTGAAATTAACCTGCACACTTGTATAAATTAACAATGGATAAGCTTTGAATTATCAAAATATTTCCTTCTCAAACCCAAATTAACAAACATTATTTTCACAATTGATTTAAAGAGGAATTTTATGGAGGGTTCAAAGTGTGCTCGAATTATACAAATTTTTTAATTAACCATGTCCAACTAGCTAGATCCTAAACTTAATTTATTTAATTGGTTCATTTTCCTAGCGCTTTCCTACTTCTAAAAATGTGTTGCCATTTAGATTGGTAAGGTGTTCAACACACACACACACTTTGTGTGCTGATGCCTCCACTTTTTTTTTGTGAGTCAACGGTTTTGAAAGACTACTAATTTATAAGAAATAATTATATTACCTACCTACAGTTCTTCAATTACCTGGTATAATGGTGGAATTCTACCTAAAATAATGATAAAATGGCTACATTGTTTGAGGTTGTTAATAGTTTTAAGAGCATCATTTTCTCATCTGGCCTCATCACCACTATGATTTAGACAGAAACATCATATACCCATTCATATTTGAAACCCTAATGACTAACCTTTCTTACAAAAACTGATACCGTCAAGCTGAGAAGTTGAGTGTTCATTGATCTTAAGCTTGTTTGCTAAATCTCATGCTTAACAATCTTGTCAATATTATTTTGGGATGAACCATTATTGCATAGCTTTAATCTATTAATACCGTTGTTTGAATACAATCAATCATCACATAACCACTTTTGATTATACTTACTAATTCTATGACATTAGGAACTCGAAAGTTAATTGTAGCACTTATTAAAGTACACCACCTAAACCTCTCTTGAGCTAGTTATATCCAGTTCACCTCATTACACTCTATCTCTTTCATTTCCAGTTTAATGTTAGTCTACCATTTGCGTCTTGTTTGATAAAATTATAATCTTTGGTTTCTCAAATTTTGTAAATGTTCTAGGATACCATTTTAGATATTGAGTCTCATGTAAACTAGCTTACTTTTGCTCACTGTGCATAAATATAATTTAGCAGCTGCCAGAAAAGCTCAGTCCACACAATCCAGCCATCTTTATTGATTCCACAATATTAGTTCTATGCACAAGATTAACAGACTAGGTAGTATTTAAAACACCATTATTGAGGCCTCCTCTTTCAGTCACAAACATGTTGGCAAGAAAACCATAATTAAAAATAACTTCACATTAATGTTGCAACTATACTTTTAATTTCATACTTATTTTTTAAATCCCTAGAGTTGAGGATTTTTTAAGATCAAAATTTAAAAAAAAAGAGTTATGGGGGAGAGAAAATAGGGTGACAATTTTTAATACTACAGTAGTCCCATGGCTTCTTTGGTGCTGACTGACAGTTCACAGCTCACAGCTGACGGCTTTGAAAAGTTACCAGACCAAATTATGTATCCCTACACCGAACCATATGATCTGCAAAAACATGTGTTTAGCAGCTGTCACTTCTGAGAGTCAAAGTTTAGATATATACCCATATGTTGACTGTCAGCTGTCAGTCGGTACCAAAGAAGCCATGGGGCTACTGTATATACCTCAATTTTGACTGTCAGAAGTGACAGCTGCTAAACACATGTTTTTGCAAATCATATGGTTTGGCGTAGGAATACATAATTTAGTCTGGTAACTTTTCAAAGCCATCAGCTGCCAGTCAGCACCAAAGAAGCCATGGGGCTACTGTACCTGGTTGATGGTATTCAAACAAATTGTCCAGACAGTTTAGATAGGAAAATATTTTCTGCTACATTAATTCTCATTATTAGTCATAAAATTTAAATAATTCATTGCACTATCACCACCATGTATTTGACAATTTCAATACTAGTTTACAGTAATTATTTCAAAATTTCACTTCCAATACAATAATTTAAGGAATCACATTTGATACCAAATGATATGAAAACCTTTTGTTTGTAATGTTTAGGGGCAAACTTCTCGATGCTAACAGAGGTGCTTAAAGGCTATAGACCTACTATTAAAACTTTTTTAAATTTGTTTTTCATAGCCATAAATTGGCAGTGTATTATTTCATTATGTACTAAAACAAATATTTCCAAAACTCTTTATCACCACTTTGATTAGAAGTAGCCCTATTAGGTGTTATTTCAATTATTTGAAAGGTAAAACACTTTGCTCTTAACAAAAGATTAAAAATGTCGACACCTTCTTTGGTGGCCACATGGTCCAAGGAGGTGTTCAAGTATTACGTGAGAAAATTNGCAAAAATAAAAAAAATAAGCAAATGTCTGACCCCCCCCTTTTTCCCCTGCTTATGTAAGATGGGTCAATTTTTTAAAAATTTATTCGCATGACAGGAATAACTTTTTTTTCCCAAGCAATTTTGACTATAGCCTGAACAGTTAGTAAAACGTGATGATAAAAAAAAATTAAAAATTCATACAATTTATAAATGGCTAGTAATTATTAACATAATAGTGTAAACTAATATTGCAAAATAATTGACAATTAATACCGGTCTACATTGAAATGTTTTAAGAAATGTGTACAAATCAGAATATATTAAAACCATTAATCAAGAAATGTCATTAATGTCTCTTCATAAATAATCTATATTACTCCAGAGGTAATATCTTTTATAATATATATATCTGTGATTTGTTTCAGGTAGAGCTTCCATTAACACCAAAAGGTCGCTCATCACTTCCAATAAAAATATGCATATTGTTTGTCAGTTTATATTATTTTTTATTTCAGGTAAGTTTATTAGTTTTCACCTAAAATAAAAACATAACTGTGCTCACTTTTGCCAAATTTACTAAATCTCTGAAATATATTTAGAGTTCATCTTATAGTGGCTTAAGGCATGTCCTTAAATAATGTTAGTTGTATAAATGCCTTTTTTTTTAGTTTAACGTTAGTATGCCTAGTTATATATAATAATAAAAGGAAGTGTTTGTGTGTGTGTGTGATGCCCAGCCAAATCAATGGCACCCAGAGATCTGAAATTTTTAACATAGGTGGACGGAAGATGGTCCAAATGCATCTCGAAGACAGATTTAAAAAAAATTTCATTAGCTTTTTGATTAAAGGCTATTTTTAACAAATTTTTGAAGAACATATTTTTTTATCTGCTTTAGGATTATGTTTCAGAGATACGGGCACCATGGGGGGTGGGGGTGGTATGTTTTTTTTATATAATTCTTATACTACAGTGGGTCACGGGCAACACCGTGCGGGATTGCCAGTTGTAAATATAATTCAAATGTACTAAATCTATACATGTCTCTTAGGCTCATGAATAAAGGCTTGAGAAAATATTCACAATGGTTAAAAAAGCAGTTTTATTTATAACTCTAGAACTAATTTTGATTATATCACAGGGATTGAAATTTGTAGCTTGTTTTTATTATTCCACTATATATTAATTATTATGAGTTGAAATCAATTTTTTTTTTTTCAAATGGTGATATCAACATTGTTGTTGACAGATATTCAAGAACTGTTATGGTCATTATATGAAGTAAACTAAACTCTATGTTTCTGCCAGTTTGATTTCTTTTAACTAAAATAATTTAAAAAAACCCTGCACACATACTGCCTTAAACTCCCACCTTAACACTTTATTTTAGTATAGTTTTATAAATTATTTAAATAAGTTTGATTACACTTAAAACTATTATATGTTTCAGTGTTCACCAAAGAAATCTCGCCAGCCAAGTTTTATCGTCAGAATGAGCTATGTGGGCCCAGTCATCTGACCGATATTGAAGGCACAATAAGTAGCCCCAACTACCCCTCAGTGTACCCTGAACATACCAGTTGTAACTGGGTCATTTACCCTCCAGCACAAAAATATCTTACTATCAGGTATTCTTTCACCAACTTTATAACTTTAAGAACTCTTTAAAACATTATATGTTTCCTGTCACATGAAAATAAGCAAACATACTCCTCAATCCACAAACATGCCGAAAACATGTGGCTTTAGTATTTAGAAAGTTGATTATAGTGTAGGAAAAAAAAATAATTAGAAAGTGTGTCATAGATATGACCATTAATACTTCAGCTTCTTAATGAGAAGTATATTTTTTTGCTAGTAAATTGCTCATTTAGTGGCCCTTATCATTTAATTATATATCATTACATTTTTAATTGCCTTTGTAAAAATCTATTATGCTTTCCATTAGTATTGTCTTACTTACAACCATTGGCTTAACTATTTATTGTGATATACATTTAATAATAAACCGAAGCAATTAAATATTTCAAAAACTAACACTTTTTACTATGCAAGATCTGTGTGTTCACATGATATCCACTCATTGTTTTAAATTGAATGTATTTCAGTGTTGAGGATTTTGACCTTGAGGAGGATGTAAACTGTTTGACACCACCATGTTGCCAGCACACTTGGTTGTCCCTACCAAAGGAAGGGAGTTGGGGCACCAACAAGCTTTGCGGTCGAAATAAGACTCTTCCTGTTGTTGTCGTTTTGCGACCTCAAATTTCTATCAAGTTTCATACTTCAAAAGTTGCTAAAGGAGGCAGGGGTTTCCGTCTCACTTATAGAATAGGTAAACTTCCCAATTAAATCATCATCATCATCATCACCATTATTATTATTATTATTACTACTACTACTAACCAAATTCTATGTTTCTCCTGTCCGTGTTATTTATTATCTGATTACTTCCTTGTTGGTTATATCTCAATCTGATTCACGAATAAATTATTTATTTGGTGATTTTAAAAGACTGAGTCAAGAAATCGAAAGGGGGAAAAACAAATTTAATAGGGTGGACTTTTTTTATTAATAACATATTGAAACCAAAGTTTGCATTGCTTTGCCACAAATATGTATATAATTCATTATATGATCTATGATTTATGTTATAAATAGGTACATGGTTAAGGTAAAAGGGTGTTTTGATGGTTGGCCACCACCTTAATGAAATTTAAAATTAAAGCCAAATTAAACCTAAAGGTATCGTAGCAAGGAGTTGTGTTGGCCAGTTGTACCAAAGCTTGTTTAATAATCAGATAACAATTGAATGCAGGCTTAATTTGCCATATTAACATCAATACATTATTTATACCATATTAATAGTTTATTGATTGACTATCACCAGTTGATTAAATTAAGCACATTAGGAAATATACATATATTTAATGGGTTCAATATTAGGTTGGTTTATTTATTTAATTTATTTTTAAAATATAGACATATTTGATATTGTTAGAGAAACTTGTTTCCTTACAAATCCTTGAATTGATCATCCAAATGTTTGGCCTTGATCTATGCAAGCCCTCTTGATCTAAATCGATCCAGAGGATGCTTACAACAGCACACTCAACAATGGTTGTGAAGGGTTGAGGAAGGGGAATGGGGCATGATGTCACCTGCATGACTTATTGCATAGCGCGATCAGGAATTGGGTGGTTGGCAAACAGTTCAAACTTGACATGCAATTCAATTGGCTGAAAAACAACGTCGTAGCCAATCTGGGGCAGTGTTAAGTAAAAAAGATGGTCACATACTATTTACAATGTTGTAAGTTGTAATTAAACAACTTTGTAATAGCCAAATTTATAGCAGGACTTATTTTGCTACATGTATATCAAAGTGTTTTGAATCCAAATTAATTATGACACAATCAATTGCTACTTATTATATTTTTATTTTTATCTTAATAGATAATGAAGATGATTTATGTGCTCACGGCGAGGTACGCTGTCCTAATGGCAAATGTGTGCCCACCTCTGATATTGGTGGGGGCCCACCAATAGACTGTACTTCATTCTGCAAGAATTCAAATGAGGTACCCTGCGAGGATGAATCAGGTTGTTTTAATAATATTACTGAGCGTTGTAATGGAATCAAGAACTGTCAGTCTGGACAAGATGAGGAGAACTGTTTGGGTGAGCAGTAGCTTATTTTATAAAGTTTTATTTCACTTTCATAGATGATTATCTCATGGAGTCCCATTTGCTTGACACTACAGCATAACAGTGTAATCACTTACCAAAAACTTACTAACTAGAGTCTGTTCATTATAGGTTTTTACCTGTATTACAGTTCGAAAATCATATGTTTAGGTTTTGGGTTGCCAACACTTGTAAAAGATCACTGTTTTGTTTTAACTAGTTAAGTTTTTTAATTACCTGTCATATTTTACATACAAAATAATGTAAACTTAAGTTTTCTCATACTATTTTATTATTTTTAATGATTTATTTTTATCATGCTTGAAACGAAAGAGACAGAGGGAGAAAGAAAGAAAGAGAGAGAAAGAGACCCCCCTTTTGGCATTACTTAAACATACTAAGACTACACAGTGAAAGAGTACAGATGGTATAACAATTAAAAGAAGTATTACGAACTGCTGTATTTCTTTCTGAAATCGACTTAGCTAGAATGTAACTCGATTTTTTGTGTTATTTCCACATAGATTGTGCTGGTAAAACGTTGTGTGCTAATGGCGAGGGCTGTTTCACTTCTCAGCAACGTTGCGATAATGTGAGAAACTGCCGAGATAATTCTGACGAAGCAGATTGCCCTTGTTTCATCATGCAGAACAAATTCCAGTGTGACAATGGCCGATGCATCTTAGAGCGACACTGGTGCAATGGAGCTGATGATTGTGGTGACAACAGTGACGAGCAAAGCTGTATCAAGGTTGGTGACAAATCTTATTATATTAAATTGTCGCACAGGAGATGGTATCCTATGAGAAGTCTCATCAGTGGTCAATGTTAAAAGTAAAACATGACCAATCCTTAGTATAATTGTTTCACTATTTCTAAAAACTCTTTTCCCTTTAACTGTTCATTTTAATTAAATTATTTATGCTTGATAAACACACAACATGAAAAAAGTTACTCTAAAATAATATAAAAGGATTTTTACATAATATTAATTGAAAAAGCTCTAATAAAATAGGCCTTACTGTCAAATCATAAAATATACATGCTAATTAAATGGGCCCGTGAAGTGTGAAATCAAAATGGTGTGCAGTTTGCTAGTATATTAGAAAAAAATTATAGCTCATAAACATAATGGTGTGATTTATGCTGTATGAATAAGTAACCTCCCTCCCAATTCTCTGTATATATTGTGTAACTGACCACATTAATGTTTAATGCTAATAACTCACCACGAACAAGCATTTCAGCATGATTCTCTATGTTTATTAGGTGTGCATATTATTATCTTTTCAGGATTTTAAGAATCCTTAGAAACTGAAGGCTCATCCAAATTAAAAATGTGTATATGTTGGCATCTACCCATTCAAATACATTACACTCTATTGTATTCCAATTTTAATTTATCAGAAATGTTCATTTAAGGTCTATACCGGTTTAAATGAAACTATCCCGAATAAATTCACAAATTGCATTTGCAAAGAAACTATCCCTGATTAGTTTGTCCTTATGCTTATTACTAGCTCTGTGCAATAAACCATTATTTTCAATGTTGCTCGTTTTATCATTTCTCCTTGAGCTCCTTATTTGTACCCCCTCTGGGTCATTGGTTTACAATACGTTTCAGGAATTTTGAACAACACTAACTGTAATGGCATACGTATTTTTCATCTCATATCTCAAACCAAGTTAAATAAATTACAAAGCTTGGTCGTTGCTTTACCTTTACATGGTGGTCTTAGCATTTGTTTAATTTTACCCAACCATCGAAGAATAACCCCCAGTTTTGTTTAAAGGTAATAATTGAATTTGTAAATTGTTTTATGGTGCTCCCATTACCTAATTGCAATACAGTAGACACTCAATTATTCGGGGTGTTAGGGGGAAAAAATTGGCCTGAATGAAAAAATCACTGATAGTCTCTGTTAAAAAAATTTGTAAAAATAATAATTAATTGCCACTTGCACTATTAGAAAATTCAGCAAGATCGATATATTTTTTTAACATTTGCTCAAAAATATTAAACTCATTCATTAACAACTTCACCGATGGCCCTGTTTAATCTTTGCGTATTTCAAGTTTTTGTTCTATAGTAAGAACATCTATTTTACATTTAGTTAGGGTCAATAAGGGCTTAAAAAAATGTATATAATAAAAAAAGTGGAGCATTTGCTTGTTACAAGAGAGGCAAGACACATGTTATGCACCCTCATGCTTTGCTTCAAAAGTAAACACTGGATAAGTGCACTCAAATAACAATGAGTCATTATGGTTCACCACTTCCGTTAGATTATGTGTTTGTAACTTGTTATTATATACAGTCGGCAGTGAGTTACGTCCTACATTAGTACATATAATTGAAATATTATTAAATAATAATATCTTGAAATGTTATTAAAATTATATAATTTTTTACTGCCCAGGTTAATGCTTCCCTGGATAATCAAGACTTTACTTTATCATTTTATCACAGAGAAGAAATATAAATTTATTGAGCTTTTAAGAAATTTAAATCAAGTTTTAAATCATTGTCAATCTTCCAACTTTTCATTGTTTTTAAGGAAGGATACCAAGGCTCCCCTGCATCTAGAAAACAGAATTTCATATCTTAGGAAATTTCAGGGAATTCCACATGTTTGACTGAAATTCTAAAAGAAACGCAAGACATATTTTCAAACAGTTTCATTCCAAAAAATTTTCATCGCTTATATTTTATTTATACTAGGCATAGTATTTAAATTAAATTATGATCATCAATAACTGCCTATTATTTGTGTGGGCAGCTGCAAGGCAGTAACTTTTCAGCACTAATGAAGTGAAATAGTGGTTTACATGACACATTGTGTTGCCTCAACCAAGATTGAAAACCATTTATAACATTTAAATACTTAATTCTAAACGAAATAGATTATTTGACTCTAATAAATAATATTTTTCTTATATTTCACCCACTGTTTTTACCCTGAGAGAAACAGTTTTACCAGGGCCGGTATAAGGCGTGTGCAATGTGTGCAACCACATACACAAAAAAATCAGGGGGATGCCAAAATAGCCCATATATAAAAACTAAATTGTTTTAACCTGGGAAAATATAAATATAATTAAAGAATCTTTATGAAAATTCAAGGTTTTGTTGTTCTTGTAAGTGTAGTATACTGCATACCTCACTTTATAGTAAAAAAAACTCAATAAAGTTTAAAAAAAAAGGAAAACAAAAAGACGTTAAGGTTGAAAACACAATGATGTCATCATCGTCTGGCTATTATAAAATACAGTATATTTTTTAGTTATTTAAAAAATATTAAATTTAGCCAATAAACATATTTATACATAGGGTTTAGATTTAAAATGGCCATACATAGTATTATCCCCAGTTTTTTCAGATGTGAGTTTTACACAAACAAAACTTTCACCTTAGACCGGCCCTGAGTCTTACATTGACCAATCACACGATGGCCCTATCTTTTAAGCTGCGTCATAGTTTAACCTTTAGGATGATTTATTTTACAATCTTAATTCAGTATAAAAATTTATTTCACTTATTTTTATATAATTAAGTTAACAAATGTTATGGACTAGATTAGCCTAGTCATAAAATATGCAAGTGTTAAAAGATAACAGTTTCATAGTTAGCTAAAACTAAACCTACAATTCTTCCCATGTGCAGATTAACCACCAAATAAAACCAAATAGCCTAGTTCATGAACTTCCCCTAATACACTAAATAACACAATTTTTTCTTAGCACGCTGTGTATAAACACAGAATTGCTTGCTTAATTTAAAACTACTTAGTAAGTTTGTGAGTTGAGTATTTTTTTTTTTTTAATTTTGTTTACATAGAACTGAAGTTGAGGTCTGTGTTTAGAAAAATAAATTTTGAATTTCATAAAGATTTATTTATACAAAATTTAAAAACTCCTCATAAAATAATTATTTTTACACTGGAGCTTTTGGTAAGTTTAAAATGTTGATGAAAGGGGCCTACATATTAATACAATTTGGGAACTACTACTCTAAATATATCAGCTGACATCTCACACCATCTGCTTGGCTGAGGAGTAAATCAAATAGTAGTGTATGGTTATATATATTCCTTGTATTAAATACTTTAAACATTATGTTCAATGGGCCCAAACGCACTGGAGAGTGAGTCTGTATTGATTACCTGCCAATAAATGTTGTGTTTATTTAGTTTTAAGGTTAATGTTGCTTTGTGATATTGGACAGAACTCGGTCATCACAGCCGCAATCATGGGCTCCCTTATTTGTGGCTTGTTGCTCGTTATTGCGGTGGGCTGCATGTGTCGGCTTTACACCCTGCGCTTGACCTCCTCTGCGAGTTACCGGCTTTATCACGACGAGTCTGGGCATGACCCCAGCCGCCTACGTGCCTTTGCGCCCCCACCAGACGAGTTCTTCCACCGGGAACCTCCCCCCGCGTACACTGTGGCAGTGTCTGAGTCCCAGCAACTGCAGAGGATCCCACCACAAGCTGGAGCGAGTCACAGGGAGGCGAGACAAAACCGCCGCGCCAGGAGACACTCCAGTGGTCGTAGGAGGTCTCGCCCTCCTCCACCTCCTCCCCTTCCTTCCACAGACTCCTCTCTTAAGCTGGAGGATGATGTGTGCATGTTAGAGGGGGCGGACTCTACCACCTCCACCCCCAGCTGTGCCTCCCCCAGCAGAGAGAGTATCAATTCTTCCAACAGCGTAATGTCCTATCTTTCTACTAGTGACGATGTACAACTGCTTGTACCATAACAATATACAATAGAGTACTTAAGACGTTCTTAATCGCTTTGTCATTTGGTTTTTCCTTTGTGTTTTAAATAATATACCATGTTTATTGTTTTGTTACATTTCAATTTAGCTGATTAAAAAAAATTAATATATTTATAATTGTTGTTTAGTAGGCACTAGGAGTTATATACCTTTGTGCTTTTTGCTGTTGTAATATCAAACTTCAATGAACTGTAGTATATTCCACATATAAGGTTGACCAATTAGAGGCATATGTTTTATAACGAAACCAGGGTAGGAGTGAAAGTACAAAATGTAAATGAACAAATTCATACTAAAGAAAACATGATACTTCATTAAAATATTCCATAAAAGCTTGAATTGAGGATATGGTTTGTGTCGCATTATGTAATCAGAGTTACCATAGTTGCTTGCAATATGGCCTTTATTTTAATGCAATGCATCCTTAGTATATGTATGTATTATCCACATTGTACACTCCATTTGCTGGGAAAGCTTACAATCTTACCTTGACGGGCGTCTCTATGGCCCTATAACATAAGATACACCATAGTAAGCTTTCTACCTTTCAAAGTAAACGAAGTGTACACAAAGCGAAAATTACTAGTATTCATCTAATAATAGGATGGAAAAATCAACTCGAAGCATCTGGACACGATTTGAAATGAATCCAAACTTTCTTGATCAGTTTCCAGTCCAACATTTAGTTAGTAAAGTTTTTAATACCAACCACTTAATTGTTCTTAAAACCAATAGCTATGATAATTGTATAAACAGGTGTTTTTTAAAACATGATTTCTTCATTAACACTTTTAGTGCCACACCTAGTTCAGAATTCACGAGCAAAGAATGCCAAAGGTCTGTTAGGTTTTGTGTGCGAAGAATGCCAGAGGCCTGTTAAGTTTTGTGTGCGAAGAATACCAAAGGCCTATTAGGTTTGGTGTGTGAAGAATGCCAGAAGCCTGTTAGGTTTTGTGTGCGAAGAGTGCCAGAGGCCTGTTAGGTTTTGTATGCGAAGAATACCAGAAGCCTGTTAGGTTTTGTGTGCAAAGAATGCCATAGGCCTGTTAGGTTTTGTGTACAAAGAATGCCAGAGGCCTGTTAGGTTTTGTGTGCGAAGAATGCCAGAGGCCGGTTAGGTTTTGTGTGCAAAGAATGCCAGAGGCCTGCTAGGTTTCGTCTGCGAAGAATGCCAGTAGCCGGTTAGGTTTCGTGTGCAAAGAATGCCAGAGGCCTGTTAGGTTTTGTGTGCAAAGAATGCCAGAGGCCTGTTAGGTTTTGTGTGCAAAGAATGCCAGAGGCCTGTTAGGTTTTGTGTACAAAGAATGCTAGAGGCCTGTTAGGTTTTATGTGCGAAGAATGCCAAAGGCCTGTTAGGTTTTGTGTGCGAAGAATGCCAGAGACCTGTTAGGTTTTGTCTGCGAAGAATGCAAGAGGCCGGTTAGGTTTTGTGTGCAAAGAATGCCAGAGGCCTGCTAGGTTTCGTCTGCGAAGAATGCCAGAAGCCGGTTAGGTTTTGTGTGCAAAGAATGCCACAACTATTTCCTCATTTTTGTGTTTTCAAGAAAACCTATATTTATGAAATGACTGTTTTAATTTTATATCATTTTAATCTGTATATACTGTTATTTAGTAATAATCCATTAATACAATTTAATTAAAATTATTTAATTTATCAATTTTAAATTTGATTTTAAGTTATGTTTAACTCATAATTTTTTTCTAAACTAATGCCAGCCAACATATTTAAAAAAAATTATGTCCTATACACACTTCACTATTATTTTGTTGTAGTGGATTTAATTTTATACAAGAAAATACAGTTTTGAATATAAATGATTATAAATAGTAATTACAGGAGTTTTTATTTAATATCCTACATTAGATATTTTTGGGCCGTTATTGCTTACCTTACATCATGAGATATTGCTTACCTCATGAATAAATATTCAGGTCAGCACATAGTGAATAATTTTTCAAAAAACCTTATATAATTAATAATTTCATATAATTTTTTTACATATTATATAAATGTATAAAGTTATTACGCCTATTTATTTACAATGGTAAATAAATATTTTCATTCACATGACAACATGGAAATCTAAATAGTATATTTTTCTAATCTCAGAACAATTTAACCTGTACATTTGAAAACTGTTTACCAAACTATTAACATCAGTATGAATGTGAGCCACACGTGTGTTTACCATGCGGCTCGTACGTAAAATGGCGTTGCACTTAACACATTGAGTACTTGACTCTGTGCCATTGCAAATGTACTAAACTCCCAGTTCCATTAACAACTATATAGGGTTGATTTTTGTTGCCAACCTTATATATATATATATATATATAAATATAAAATTATAGAGGGGAGTGTTCTCTTTCCAGTGATATATGACACTACTACACTATCTATCAGATATAGCAAGAACTAGCTCAAATCTGGAAAACCAACCTCATCAGGTCTGGCACTTTTGACGGTAGTAGGCGGAGCCGATCAGACTGGCTTGTGGTACTAAAAGCGTAAATAATGGATTAATGGGTGACATTGCACTTATAGGATCTTAGAAACATAACCACTTTTAACATTATGTGGAGGGTGGAGTTATAAATTTATCTCACACAGGATTTCCTGGTTGAATGGGATTTATTAAAATTGGATAATTATGAATTTACTTATTTTTAGGATTTGTTCACAATTCTTAAAATCACTTTAAAATCATTAAAATGACTCATCAATGTGATTATTGTTTTTGTATAGTCTTCAAAATCTCTGTTTTTAGACTTATGACCAAGCACATTTGGTAACTCAATTATTCTGTAATTATTTGATTGTGTATACAAGAGCAATATGTTTTTTCATGTAATTATCAGGCCTTCAAATTTTAGTATATTATTGTGTTCATTTGTGTATATTATATGTACAGCTATACCATTTTATACAACTATTCAGGCTTTTTACTTATTGTTCAATGCACAATTTTTGTTTTTGAATGGGTTCTTAAATGGGGTATTTGCAGACCCTAAGCACTTGGAATCAAATTTGTTAAAACGTAATTTAATTTAAATATTATAATTACCAAAAATGTATAAGGTCAAGGATAAAAAAATATCCAGGATTAGAAAATAGCAGAAACGCTCACAGGTGGGCGCATAGTTTATCCTGGTTTGTCGATGATTGGGGTTGTTATATTAACCAGGTGCATTAAACTTGATTTTTATACACCCTCCCCATGCTAGTGCTGGTACTGACTTTTAACAACCTCTCTTTATCCATATCCCTTACATTAAGAGAGTGCATCACATGCCCATCAATTCTGTGATACAGTCGGCTCAAAATCGTGAATTTACACAAACAATATTGGACGTGGATCATTTCTGATTAAATAATAATGGAGATAAAGAGTTAATAGATGTTCCTAATAATAAACATTGTTTAAATATTAAATTATATATGAATAAAACTGCATTGAAAAGGCCATTTTTGACCATTTTAGAATAGCTTCAAAGATAACCACTGTGCACAAATCTTTGTTCTGTCATAATAGTGACTTACTGTAGTTATTAACAAGAAACTTTGTCACTTTGTCCCCCATCATCACCGTGGAACATTTTGAGTTATATTTTGAATACGAATGCACTGCACATATTTTTGGCATATCTTGGTCTTTTCTCTTCCCTTTAACTCCCATACCTCGCACAAGCCTGGAGCTGAGTTGGAGTTGGACTTGCAATGATGCACGCTCTTAAGCCTTGACAATGATAATAATAAATATCTCCATAGTTTGAGTGATTGAATATGCTTTATAGTAAATGTACAAAACCCGGCTCTTTTTTTGCACTTTAATATTAAATTCAAGTCATTTGGCTCTACGGACAAGCTCATAATTATGTCAAGTACAGCTATAATATAGAGTACTGTAATCTCAAATGTTGGTGATAAATTCTGTCACTTAAAAAAGTGTATCCACTAAATAGATTAAAAGTGCACCTAAATTCCTGGTTGGGAAAAACTACCAAAAACAATAGCTATCTCTGCCCAAATTAAATTTCTGGATGCTCCAGTCTTTGGCTACTATAGTACAGTCAGTACAGATTAAGTAACCTCCTAAGCACCTTGTTTTAGAACACCCTAGTTTTTTTTGTCTTGAAAGTAGGAGACCACATTTCACATTCATAGAGAACAACCAGTAAAATTATTAATTTATATATTCTGGGTTTTAAATTCCTTGAAACCAGGAGAGCTGACAAATTAATAGCATGCACTCCCCGACTGTATTCTATTCTTAATTTCAAGTCTAATATCACTATTACTAGTTAAAATTGTTCCTAAATATGTAAACTCGTTAACCCTGTCAAATGATATGTTGCTCGAATTAATCCATAATTATGATCCCCAATCTGTTTTCTATGTTATCATATAGTTAGTATTCTCACTATTCATTTTTAAACCTATTTACTTACTAGCCTCCAATAAAATGTTTGCATTTCATTTCTAAAGTTTCCTTACTCTTGCCAAACAAAGTTAAATCATCTCCGTACTCTAATAGTTATACTGTACCATTTAATGTCAACCCTTCCATACTCTCTTGCATAGCATACTCTAAGGCTAGATTAAAAGTAAGGGGGAAAGTGCATCTCCTTGTTTCAATCCTTTATGTATTTCGAAATAATCTGAAGTGATATCCAACTCAGATCCTGCCACAAGTATCAGTCAAATATACCTCATTTAGCTTGACTATCTTTTTGAATATCACAAACAACTAAAGTTTCCTAAAATATGTTTCTTTTAATTGAATCATAGGCCTTTAAAATCTGTGCATCCAAAATCCACAAACTGATGATCCCTAATTAATTTATTTTCATTAGAATTATGTTAGATAATATTTTAGAGCATGTTGGTAGTAGTGAATTAACCCGAAATTAAACTATAAATGGTATTCATGAAACTTTCACAATTCTATTGGTTACGTTTAAAATATGAATAAGTTTATCTTTACTTTGATAAACATAATTTACATTTTGGTCCTTTTTAAGGAAGTTTTCGTGTCTCATTCTTGCGTCTCAATGTTTTTTCATACTCTTTCGATATTGTTTTGAATTCAAAAAGTGGTTCTCACACATCCTTATAACAAATTGTTTTAAGCATTCAAACAACCATATCAAATCTATCTTAATAAACTCTTTCCTTTTGGTTTTATTGTTAGAGTGCAAATTTGTGAATAATCTTAATTGGACTAGAATTTAGTAACCGTGTTAAAAGTAATTAACTTTTAATTCCTAGCTGCTAAAATTAGGGGGTTGACTTTGTTTGTGCAAAAGATATATACAGTCAACTCTCGATTCTACGACCCCAGGAATAGCGTCCCTGTCGAAGTAACGACCCTTTTTTGGAGAACCGTGAAAAATATGGGGAAAAAGGTTGAAAAGTTTAAGGAAATCGGCTGTAAAATGTGTTTGTTGCATTTATTCAGGTCGCTGCGTTGCAATTATCTTTGTGAGCGCTGTATTACTAGTAACTGGGGTGGGTCAGGTATAAAAAAAAGACACCACATCATCAATGCCAACCAATATCACTTGACTCTGTCCACCCCCTCCCACAAGCAAGACAATGTTTCCCCGCGCGCGACTGCCGCTACATCACGCGCCAGGCTTGCTTTTGCCATTGTTATTTCGATTCTCGATTTGGTTACTATTTTGGTTTGATTTTGTGAACAATTTCGTGAACAATTTTTCACGACTCATGCTATTGTTTAACATTGTTATTTTGATTTGGTTACGTTTTTGGTTGGATTTTGTGAATGATTTTTGATGACCCACGCTATTTAAAAAAAAATTGATACGAACTTATAATTTTGACGAAATGAGTGAAAGGAGTACCTTCTTCAAGAAATAGGTAGGTTTTATGTTATTTACTTTTTCACGTATTGTCTAAAAAATGCAATTTTTTCGTATGAAGGTCAGGGGTGGAACAAAATCTGTTAAAATTCCAATAACGACCCTTTCGAAATAACGACCCTTTTCCAGGGAACCGTGAAAGGTCGTAGAATCGAGAGTTGACTACTCTGGGTTAGAAGCATAGATACCAAATACATATTAAACAGTGTTAATTTTATTAAATTCATTATTTAAAATATTGCTTACATACCAAAAAGAAACCTTTGAAAGTAATTTATAAAATATATGTGGTTGTTTTTTTTACAGGAGCATTCAATTTTGGTTTGAAATGAGACACATACTGTATTGGTCCAAATGTAGTGCAATGTTTTTCTCCTAAAAATGCCATACCTAAACTGTACTCGTACTCACAGCCTTACATTTTTCACTGAAAAAAGTCAGATTCTTACAGAGGTATAGTTTGTAGCATAGTGGAATTTAACCGGCTGGCCTCCCGCCAGTGGCTATCACTGTGCACGTCTGATAATAAACTCAAGGTCAAAACAAAGAGAGAGAGATAGTATTTTCACCCTTCACTGTCACTGGCTGGTAATTCAGTAGGTCAGCTATAATTGGTGGTAGAATTTGTGCTGTGTTATGATTTTCAAAAAATGTCCATGGCAGATCCGCAAGAAAGTGTGTTTAAAAAGGTTTCTTGGTGTCTTAAGTAAACAATGGAATTAGAAGAAGCTATGATATGAATTTTAAATTAAGAGCAATATGTGAGATGCAATAGAGCAGGCTGTTGACAAGTTTGCTGTTTCCAAGGCTACTATACGGCTTTGGAAAAAAACTTAATAAAACATTCAGAAGGCTTCTAAAACCATGTCACGTTTGTTAAGTTTTACATCGAGGTATATCTGAGACCTATTTTCATGTATAGCTCTTTCAAAATTTTAGGCTCGTATTGTGTGCGAGGCCAGACTATATTCAGGCCAATATGGTATTTACCCATGTGTATTCTATTTAAGGTACATTTTAAAGAAGTAAACAGTTATTATTATTATTTTAAGAAGACTTAATATTGTGATCTTTTTTTTGTAAAATGTATTATAAATGGTTTCATTGTTTCAAGATGTGTGTTAATGTATTGTTAATGAAAATGGGGGATAAAACTACTTTGGGGGAAGTTATATGATTTTAAATTCTTAAGTTAAAGCAACAATTTATTTGTGACCATTGAAAAATTAAGATAATGTCTTAGCAGGATTATTACCTCCCATTTTCCTAGAACTCCTTTTTGACCAAGATCTGTGGAATTGGTGCGACAAAACTTTGACTCCTACTCCCCTATGTTTCCACTGTCCAACTCTGACTCCTTCGTAAATTGTTAAAATATATGTAATTAGTAATAACAATTTACTGTATTAAAAAGCTCCAATACAGATGACTTGATGAGAAGCTTTTTTGGAATTAAGTTTTTAATTTGAAGCCAGCCCGAGACAGAGACTATACATTTTTACCGACTTCGACTCCAACCAAAATATCTCAGACTTCAACTTCACAGCTCTGCTTTAGCCCATACTAATTATTATTTACATGTAATATACATATTGTCAACTTAATCTTTAAATCCTACGAGAAAATTCTAATAACTTTTTACACAACTTCCTATTATTTCATTTATTGCTTAAAAGAAATTCTCAGTCTTAAATAATAGTGAAATACAATGTTTTATATTGCCATGTTTTAAAAAAAAGTTTTGTTTGAAGCTAAGTTTATTGGAGTTATGAAATAAATACATATTTAAATTGGTAGATATAAAATAAATTGTAAGTTAAGTGATGTATCCTTCGGAGGCTTATACTTATGAGGGTGGCATATTAGGGAAGGGGTGCGTAGAAGTGTGTTTATATCATCTTTATAGTATATGAACACTTGTATTGGATTACTGGATTACTAGTATATAGATATTGTTCTCGAATGTAAGATATATATATATATATAGTTTTTCTCACTAGGAATCTCTTTGAATATGAAAATATGTTTTACTAAGCTTTCATTGTTTTTGGTAGAGGCACTTTTTTTACACATTATTGTTATGCCCGTTCGGGTTATACACACTTATGCCAATGTGTAATGGTAGGGTGATTGTGAGATGAAATGGAGGACCTACACCTTATCCTGGGATCCAAGCCACGGTGGAGGCCTGGCACTACCCACATTCACAAGTTGTGATTAATACACTTCTTGTCGGAGGTGAAGGAAGGGTTCGGCAATCAGATAAATCTGTGCCAGGACCGAGGATTAAACCCTGGACCCCCTGCACAGAAGTCTGACACCTTACCCTTAGACCACCAGGTCACCCATATTTTTATACATAAAATCAGTATAATATACAGAAGATACCATATTTAATGATTTTCTACCAATCATATAAAATAAAATCATATTGTGAATTCAACAGGAACAATTCAGATTTAACAAAATATAGGGATCAAAAAATGAAAGGGTCTAATTGATTTTCCAGGGATTTGATAAATCTTTTTAAATTTCCCAGTATAATTAATACTTGGATATTAAACATGCTTAAAATTAGAAAGGATAGCCAGCACACTTACCTTAGTGATTCTGGAGTAAAATTGTTTAGATAGAACATTTTTTTTAAGGAAAATATTTCACTATCACAGAAAGTTTCATCAGGTCAAGAGTGTAGACTGATGTTCTACAGTATCACTTTGGTAAGTTTTGGCTATCTCTCGTAATTTAAATCATGATCTAGCCTAATATTATATTTCAAATAACCCTAGACATTTAACAGACATCTCAAATGTTCATTATTTAGGACTTCATTTTACATAATTGTGAAACTTGAATGTTGTAAGTAAAAATTAAGAAAAATATCTTATTATAAAATACAAGCTTTGAAGTAAACTCTCTTTTTAAGTTTACATATAGAAAATTGTTCATGAAAAGGGGATAGCGAGATAAACACAATATGGTTTTTACAATTAAAAGAGAATTGGAGTTTCATTACATGTTTGTCCAATTTAAGAAGTGTAAATCATGTTTCTTGCAACTTGTCCTGATCTCTAAAAATTAGTAACGGAGGGAACATTACGAGACAGTTTGGAAAATTTCCCAACAACTTTGTTTCATAAGTGTGGCCTAGTTTGTCACTAGGGCTATGCGATTTTAGTGGGTCTATATCATATAAAACACCTCTTACTGATTTGATAACTTCACCTAAATTACTCTTAATGGGTGAGAGATGAGAAAGGAGGCATTTTAGAGGTAGTATACCTGCATTTGCTTGGAGGGAGAGTGGGAAACTGTTTAGGGAAAAAAACACTCATTAGACCTGACCGGGATTTGAACCCTGATCTCCTCGCTATCAGTAGGTCAGTCTAGCACGAGAGTGACATCTTAGTCGATTTGGCCACCGAAGCGGGTTTCTCATAATTAGTATTATTATCTAAAAGAGAAGTAGCTTTAGCTGATGAGTTTGTGTTTATTATTCACTATCGTAAGTTAAGCCTTAATTTACAAACTTTAATCAAAATAAGAACAATCAGTAAAATAGTTAGAATTTAAAAAAATAATACTGTTACTGTAAAAGTAGAAAGGCTATTAATAAAGTAAATAAAACCAGTTCAAGGTGACATGTCTGTGACAAAAATTTTCCAAACTTGACTTTATAATTACAAGTGGGTCAACACTAGGTTAAAACTCATTAAGTGGAAAAAAAAAGTAAATGTTTCCATATTACAACAAATTTAATTTAAATTTATATAAATGTGACAAAAACAACAAAAATTAGCAACTTCAGTTTAAGCTAAGTATTCAACTAACACATAATACCTAGCTCTAGTTATGAGTAAAATTTAATCTTTTCTAAAATGTTATATCTATGTACAAATTAAAATAAATGCACTTTAGAGTGTAAATGCAGTTTAGCCAACATTTTGTTTTAAAATTATTTCACACTTAAATCATAATAAGTATTGTCTTTATGAATGGCACAGCTAATAATTACTTATTCTATGGCATGAGGCACTTGCAAGTTCATTCACACACTTACAAAAGTAGTTTACCTATTCCTACCTTGAGCTAATTCTATCCATTCTATCTCACTATACCCTACCTCTCTCAGGTCCATTCTAATGTTATCCTTCCATTTGTGTCTAGGTCTTCCCTTCGGGTTTGCCAATCAATACCCTGAACAAGGTTCTAGAATCGCCCATTCACGCTGCATGTCCTGCCCACCATTATCTATGATACGTTATTATCTTACTAATGTCTTGTGATGAGTACAGGGGATGTTTATTCATCATTATGTAACTCCCTCTATTTCCCAGTAGCCTCATTCCCGTTTGGACAAAATAACTTCCTAAGCACCTTGTTTTTATCATTTAAGATAAGAAATCACGTTTAACACCAGAGAGAACAACCGACACAATTATTATTTTGTCTATTCTGAGTTTTATATTCCTTGAAAGCAGTTGAGATTTCAACAACTTACTGACTGTGTAGTAACATACATTTCCCCACTATTCTATTCCTAATTTCCAATCTCAAATTGTTATTCCTAATTAAAATTGTTCCTGAAGATTTAAACTCTTTAGTCTGGTCACGTGAGATGTGGTTCACAGTAATCTCTAAATTATCGACCCTAATTTGTGTTCTCTGTGTGATCATAGTAATAATAATTAATGTGTATATCTCATTGTACATTTAATGTTGTGCAACATATTGATGTCTCGAAGCAAACACATTTTTGGAGTAGATTATATAAAGGGTCTGTTACGAGACTCGAAACAGTATTTCCTAGCTTATTTATACATAAGCGCTATTTAAGATTGGAGAAAAATACTTTTTCTTGACAAGGAAGAAGATGCATTAAGTAACATGTATTGTCAATATAAAAGTTATATTTTAAAGTTGTTTATACTTTGCTTTCACTTGTGTTTACAATGTTTATGGTATCTGCATCATATTATATGTTGTAATAATATCATTGTTGCAAGGTATAACCAATATTTAAAAAAAACTAGAATACAATATATATATTTTTTATTTAGAAACCAAAAATATAGCACACAATTGTATATTTTGTATATGTTTAGATGTTATAAAAATGAAATTATGTTATATTTATTGTAAGGCTTATGCATACTAATAACGATATAATCTAAAGTATTTGAAACCATTGTTGTTAGTACTAATGAATAAAAGTAAAATAGTTTTAAGTGACCTTGCATGAACAACCACTAAATAGTTATCGCTAACAAAGCAAATGAAACAATATAAAACCAGAATAGATCTTTGTCATAGTTAACAGCAATTCTGCGCCAAAGAGGCTCAACAACCATACTTGGTGCTAACAGTGAACCAATCTTGTGGAGCACCAAACTATACCATTTGAGGTGGGGTTGAGGGGAATGCCAGTTTAAATTGCTATTATTGCGAGTTTCGTATAAACTTTTTTTTTTTGCCAAAATAAATAAAATATTGTTTTAATAGGTAGATACACTCTGCTTAGTATTTTATTTTTAATATATTACTATAAATATCTAATCAGTTCTTAAATATTGTGATAAACCTTTTCCTCTCATTTAACAAGTTTTGGTCAAATTTTGTGATCCTCATTTCCAATATTCAAGAAATGTTGAAATTGCTATATGTATTTAATTAAACAATCCAACACCACTCTAGCTCGGTCAGTATCGTGTCTGCCTACTGAGCTGAGAGCCCCGGGTTCAATTTCCGGCATGGGTGAAAAATTTATCATTGTTCAAATATGGGTTTACCCTTTTAAAGTGCTGAATTAATGTTTGCAGACTGGATGTTGTACCTATCCTAGTCTTAAGTTAGATTATACATCATATGAAACTACAACAGGCCTAGTAAGTAAAATATATGGCTCAAATAAAAACTGACCCAGGCCACAGGCTGGAAACAGTAACAGGTGTAAAAAAAATTACTTAAACAATATATTCTATTTTGACCAACAAGTTTTTGCTATAAAAACTAAAATTACAGACCTTAACTTCCACTCCTTTCCATCCCACCTTAAATACTGAGAGTTGCGGAACAAGTTCTCAAGGCAAACAACAGGTGCTTTAAAAGCACATAATTATTTGATGTAAAGTTACTTTCTTGTTCTGGCAAATGTTATGTTTTAGGAAGTGATGTTGAAATGCTTTAATTTACAAGTATGGCACAAATCTATAATAAACACACAAGCAATTCAAATTTGTTAATTGAGCTTAAAGGTTCACACAAGTATTTACCAAAAATAGGACCACTAAAATATTTGCATTAAACATGCTAACTAATTAAAGATAGTGTCTGCCATGTAGGAATGTAGCAAGTTTTATTTCTAATAACTAAAAACATTATATATTAGGATTCATGTTCAAATATTTGTTAATTGGCCTAAGAGGAAATTGAATTTGGATTGATTTATGTATACTTATCAATTTTTTTCTTTTTTTTTTTCTGTAAAAGATTTTTATAAAATTGTGTGGTGGATTAATTTCTAATTTACTCAAGATATTTCAGGGTATGGATCATGTCCTTGTCCTTTATTATGCCACAGTAAAGTGTTACCTAAGATAATAAATATAAGGATCCTTTTATAACATATTGCATAGCAAGTAGCATATCCTGTGAGAGGTCAGAAATATACATGTTGTTATATAACATATTGTCTAGCAAGTACCTATCCTGTGAAAGGTCAGAAATATACATGTTGTTATATAACATATTGTCTAGCAAGTACCTATCCTGTGAAAGGTTAGAAATATACATGTTGTTATATAACATATTGTCTAGCAAGTACCTATCCTGTGAAAGGTTAGAAATACACAACATGCTGTAACATATCATAACATGTACCAAATGTGTATACCTAGGATTATTTTCACTCCCAAAAGAAAATATATTTAGGTACAATACCAGATTATATACAAGACAAAAACTAGCTTTGGATTACTGCCCAACTACAAGACAAAACAAAATTTTGTTTCACATAATAGAATAAAAAAAAGCCTGTGTATTTTCTATAATGATTGGTTTAGAAATCACATTAAATATTTCTTTCTTGCTCATGTATTATAATTATGTATCTAGTCAGTAGTAAAGTTAAAACTGTTATAAATTCCAAATACATAATTTGATAAAACATATATGTTGTATTATTAGCCTTTACACCCTAAATGTATGTTTATTAAGATAAATCTCATAATGTAAGAGTATAATTCTTGTGTATTGATTTTATTACTACACAACGCATCAACACAAGAGTTATTATGGACACCACTAGCATTTTATCTCTTCTCTTTGATGCATGACATCACAATAAAAGCTTGAAAAGCTGTACTTAAAAGGTAAACAAAGAAAATTTGGCGCCAAACGGTTTTATTAAATGACCATTGAAAGGAGAATAAAAAGACAAGTCCTACACTTACCAGAAAAATATAGCTCTTAAGGGTCACAATCAGAAGAAACACAGTAGTTTTCAGGACACTTCAGACAGACACTTCTTCGGGAGAAGAGAGAGTATAACACCAACTGGACTGTGGCTAGAGGCATTGTTGCTTGTTCAAACTTGTCACTTGATTCTTGAATGTAAATAAATATTTGTTATAATGATGGTTTTAAAGAAGGAATGTGAAAGCAATATGGTGTCTGTATTTGGTTATATACTCTTAGGCAAGTTCCCACCAACAAAGTTGGGCAGTATTGCAACTGGAATGGAGATTCTTTATTACTCTGGTGCCGTAGAGCAAGTCAAAATCTAAAATAAGTATTTGGGTGTAAAGCTGCTGGTTGGTCTGGCTATTGGGGTTGAAATATTTTCTATTGAATGGTTAATGGATATAAGTAAATAAAGTACAAACTAAAAATTAACTAATCAATTCCAAAATACTATTTGCTCTTGTTATACTCAACTTTTTGTATGTACTATATCTGTCCTTTAACATAGTGATAGCCAAACCCTTCCTTCACCTCTGACATAGACATCTTGTGAATGTGGGGAATGCCAGGCCTCCACCGTGGTTCGGATCCCACGTTAAACTGAAGGTCCTCCATTTCATCTCACACTCACCCTACCATTTACACATTAGCGTAAGTGCGTATAACCCGAACGGGTAGTAAGACGCGGTGATAATAATAATAATAACATAGTGATACTCCCTCCAGAGTAGACTGGACTGCCGATGACGGGGAGATCAAGGTTTGAATCTTGATTGAGTGTTCTGAGGGTGATTTTCCACTCTTCCTCCACAAAATTGCAGGTATATTTCCTATTAATATAACCTCCCCAATCCCTAAAACCATTAGTGTATAACCCAAACCGGTAGTAAGACGCAGTGCTAAAAACTTGCGTGGATGTTATTTTATTTGATAATTGAAATTAAATGTAATTGTATCATTTTTAAATTACAACCTTAATTACATAACGCCAGAACAGAATCTTATTAAATTGAACATCGACTAATACTACAGTTGAGCCAATGTGCCCTACATCTTTAAACAGACTGTACATTTTTCACCCGTGTCCGGCTACATTTTAAACAAGAGTGCTCGGTTAATTCAGCTCAACCCTACTTAATACCTCGGTTGGACTGCGTCTGACCAGTCATTACATCCCTAACCTTCTTCACCTTGTTTGAATTTGCACCAGTGGGAACCTGACAAATTCAAACTATTAAGAATGTACTCAACTTTTTTTGTTTCTCCTTCTTGTTGGTTAGGTTGACCAATCTATTCTTGGTCATCCCCAACAGGAAAAGGAGAAATTTAACTGTTGGTGCCCCATTCTTTAAATATTACAGACAAAATGTACAATTGTATGTCCCAAACTACCCCATTTGTGTGCTCCATAAAAATTGTTTGAGAACAGTACACACAATCATTCACATTTTGACTACACTAGAATTCACACATATAGATTAACATACTTACATTAACTACAATTATTACATTGGTACATTTACTGCAGTGGTGTATCCTGAGAAAAATTAATAGGTATGCTGTACTCTAAAAGTTGCAACGAAGATTTGGGGGTCGAGGACCCTCAACCATCGTTGTCCAAGAACGTCAAGGGATATATTTGAAGATGTGTCCATATAGAACTGGTTCTCGAACATTTATTATTTCCCTTTAACTTTATGCTATCTTAGGACATTTTGAGCCCCCCCCTCTTCCACTCCCATATTCTTTTTTTATTTATCCATAACGATGATTACCATCCACTCAAAATGTAATAAAAGTAACTCTATGGTGTCAGCCCGTATTCAGGCTATACTTACCGAGTGGCTAGCAAACTGGTGAATTAGTGCCAACTCTTGCGAATAGAGGGTGTCATGTGGTCAGCACTACGATGACTCCAGCCATTAAGCTCGGCTTTCTATACTGGAGCCACTAGTAATTTATTCGAGTAGCTCCTTATTTATCCACTCTAGACTGAATCTAACCCATTCCAAACCCACTGCTTCCCAGATAATCTGGATGCGCCAGGAATCAAACCCGGGACCTCTGGGTCCATAGTCAGAACCTATGACCACTAGGCCACATAGGCGATCCTCAAATTATAGTGATATCTACATGGTTAGAAATTTAAGTAAATATTAATGTCGTGGCTAAGAGTGGTATGGGCACATTTCTGAATGCATAAGAGAGACAGATCCTATTCAATTAGCCTAGTGTAATTAGAAGCACACAGTTAGCAATACTCAAAGCAAACAATCATAATAAGAGTAAAATGAAGTGATACATCGATCAAGCGTCCATCAGATCTTGGTGAGAGGGAATCAGGTGGATTGTCCAACTCACGTTGCAATTAAAACTATTTTATAAAGTCTAACTTATCTCACACAATGCTGCTTGGAAACAAACGAGTCTCCCAACTTGAGAATTTATGCCCCAGAAGCTATTTAGATTCGTAAACTCTGACTAACATAAGGGAGATTATTTAGGACAATTAATACTCTCACTACGTCATTGGTTTATTGCTAAGATATTTACACATATCTTTTGCTGTAAGTAGTGGTGCACCTAACGGGGAGAATGGCAAACAGGGTATTTGACCCCCTTCATCCTCTTTCCCTAACACAACAAATAATTTTGATAGAAATTTAAATAATATTAAATATAACTAACATTGAAGATGTGTCGAATGTATATACTACATTATAAAACCAGGCTTCAGACTTAAGCCTAATATTCAAAATGTTTACTGTTACACACAAAATTAACAACTGAAAAAAAATACAAATAGTTTTGATACCATTTGTATTATTTAAATAATTTAATTACTATAAAACTACTCAAAATGATTTATAAAAGCATAATGGTTAAAGTAGCCTCGTCACCTGCCTTGACCCCCTCCCCCACTCTATCAGTGCTGAAATGCCTAAATTTGAAATAAAATGGTTAAATGTGTTTGGCAAATACATGATAATACATGTGATTAGAATACCTAAACATAAATCAATGTATTTAATTAGTGTAATTTAAAGCTTGTTACGTATACTATTATTTTACAACTAATTATATATTTATTTGATGTATTTTTACTTAAACTATACTAAATTAGCTTAATAAATAAAGCTTATGATCTTGAATCTTTTTTCAATCGTTGGCACAATGCTTAGCTTGCTTCACAGGAACAGCATGACCTGGCTTGTGAAAACCCGAGCTAATTGGCCAATTACTTGTGGGCGAGCGGAAAGGAACGTGTTGCCACCCCCTATATATTGGGCAAGGTCATTAGAGCCTCCCTAGCCTGCCTTGGGGTTTTCAAGTAGCAATCCCTGGGTTCCCTATTGTGCTAAGTAGAACCTTTTGGAAGAAGAATTACTTAAAACACAGTATTCTTGAAATATGAACTAATATTAGTTTTAAAATTAATAATTCATTATATGTGTATTTATTAACAGTTTAAACATTAGTGTTTACACAGTTCACACAGACAGCATTGAATTAAACAAAAAACTAGTCCATATCATTTTAGGTATGCGGCACAGGACTAGCATACCCAGAGAATATGCCACAGACTTACTTTACTGCCTCTTTAACACATTTTCATTAAAGTTCTTTTTTTATGTTACTAAACTCCTTATCTAAAAATCATAATTGCCAGTGCTTACTGAAATAATATATGCATAACTATTTACAAATACATTAAAATTAATATTCACTTTGCCAATCCTCATTATAATAAAAAGTTTGTTCTCCTATTGCACATTCTCGTATTTAGCCTTATTGGTGGTGGTGTAGTCGTTATTAGGGGTCGGATTTATAGGCACTAAAATTTAAAAAAAGGCAGGCAAATAGGCAATAAAAAAATAGGAACATAAATAGGCATTATAAAGTAATAAAAAGGTAATAAATAGGCACTAAAAAGAAAAAAAATAGGCATAGTAATGCAAAAAAAAGCACCAAAACACTCAAAATTTTTATTATTCACTCTTAAAATCCAGTATACACTTTCCATAAACACATATTAATTATTATTAGAGTTAATTATCAAATACTTCTCAAGATTTTCGGGTGTAAATTTTGTTATGTTGTCTGACAAAATGTGTTTATACTGTGAGAAACCTCTCTCGAATTCACATGAAGTCATTGGGAAAAACTTCAGACAAGCTATTTCAGCTGGGCTAAGCTTGACTTCTGGAAGTGATGTAGTTTGTCCTTCTAAGATGTCCGCAATACTTGCCATCACTTTCCACCCAGGGTTTTGCTGCAATACTTTGTTAAATTTGTTGACGATGGCTGTGCCAACTGAGCCAGAAGCCTGATTCAGGTTTTCTTTTATTCCCCACATTATCTTCACAGCTTTCACAAGAGGCAAATCCCTCGCCTCTAAAGCTGTGATTGCTCCAGGAAGATTTCCAAAATTGCTTTTTACTTATGCCAGATCTGCACTGACACTTGAGCAGGAGATGGCAGCATTTGTTTCTGTAATGGCGACAGTTTGTTCCTCGTCAAATGTTTGGACTACCTACAAGCAAAACGGTTGGTATAGCAAAACTCACCATTCTTTCAACATATTGTGTTCTACAAGTATAACCATTAAAATTATTTTTTTCCAATAATGTGGGCGCACAGGTGGAATCAATAAAACTAGTGGTAAATGCTCACTGCAATTTTAATTTGGAAACACACCTAAAGATAGTGTGTTGTATAATACCTTTTGAATGTCACCCAGGTAATCTGCATAGTACAACGTAGCATGAAGCCATGTACCCCAACGTGTTAACACTGGTTGTGGTGGCAAAGGTGTGTTGGGCAGGGCGGCCTTAAATGAGAAGATTCGTGATGGAGCCTTCAAAAACACTTTATTGACTGTGGAAATAATAGCGTTAACATTTAAAAAACGTGATCTAATATCTTCTGCAACCCTATGAACAGCATGCGCCAAACAAGTTACGTGAATTAACTAGGTGTAGAATACTTTTAAGCTCGCAGCCGCTTTCAACATGTAGGCCGCACTGTCTGTCAGCAACACCAAAAACCTTTCGTCGTTGTTTTCTGTTACCCTAATATAAACAAATTAACTTATTTATAATTATAATTTTTACAGGACTAACACTGCGAATCATTAAATTAACACAGTATATCTTGTGCAATTACATTATATACTTACGCAAAGCATCACAGACAACTATGGCAATTGTCGAGCTGTTGGTTGCCTCAAGCATCTTTGAAACAACTAAGTGAGGTTTCCCAGGACCCGTAGAGTCTAGTTTTCCAACAAAATCTGCCACAGCGGTCAGTAGTTTCATCAACAGTAGTCCAGATGTATGATTCACCAATATCTTCTCGGATTTTCTCAACTATCTTAAACGAAATAAAAATAATGTTTACTGTAAATAGTTTAAATCAATACAATTCAGTTAATATTTTTTAATGTCAGAAAGAAAAAACTGCTATTGTAAAAACTTACGGATAAATAGGTTGAATGCAAGTATTGTTTCCTCAGAGTTGATTCATCTGGTATCTTCATGTTGGTATATTGCTTGAGAAAAGCATTGAAATCTGAATTCTCCAGCTTCTTCCAAGGAATATTTGCAGCTACCATCGCAGAGCATAAGTCAACAGAAAATTGCTCTTGGGTTTTATCGGTATCGTTAACTTTAGGAAAAAATTGTTGAGATCCTGTTTTCTTTCTGGAATTCTTCACATGCATTGCAGTATTTTTGTGTTGTTCTAGGTGTTACTTCTTCTCACATTTTACCTAAATATTAAAAATGGAAATTTTCACCCAGTAATATATGTGGATTCTACAAATTAACAAAGCATCACCTAACAAGAGAACTAAGGCGGCTTTTTTTTTTGGTCGTAATGTTACACTTTGGTAAATATTTCCACTTTGTCATTGAGATCCTTCAATAAGAAATGAAACCTAGTTTGAACAATAGCAAATAATCGTGATTTACTTTTAAACAGTAGACAATATATTTAATAAAAACCTTGACTTTCAAAATTAATAATTTCATTTCCCCTTTTGAAAAGATAACTTACCTCCTTGGAACATGGCTGACAAAAAATTATTTTGCCATCCGTTGTGAAATTCCTATCACCACCAATCCACTGTTTGAATAATACACTTTTACACGATTTCTCTTTAGGCATTTTCTACTAGTTCAATAATTTACACTGAGTCCATTACAAAGAAATATTAATGAACAGATATGCACATTTAACAACAGCGTAATATCACAACCATTGAATGAACTGACACTGTTGTGCGCTAAAAGAAAATCTTTGTTGCCGGATTGACCAGTCTGAACCTATTAGACCACTGGACACATGGGTTTTTCCTACCTATCACGAGTATCCATGTGAAGTAACCTAAGGAGTGAAAGAGGGGGGCGGGGGGCAGCTGCAAGTATTTTAAAAGGAAAAAAGAGGGTGGAAGGTAGAGAGAGAGAGATAAAAAGGCACTTTAAGGCTCCCATTTGTAAAATAGGCACTAAACAGTGAAATAGGCATTTATAGGCACTATAAAAGTTATCTCATTATCTTCACAATCATCGAAAATAAACTTATACCTCAAAAGCCTACTTTTCAAATCATAGGAATAAAAAAGGAATTTAGGGCGAAATCCACCCCCTAGTCATTATATATAGCTAGAGCTTGACCCTAATTCCTTCAACAGTGCCAAGAAGCCACTCCAAAGGGACTAAATTCCCTCTTTTATTTTAAACCTCACCTTTTCATCACCTTTCATTAACAATTTGTGTGTACATGTCTGTTTTCCCATTACATTTATTTAAAACAGGACTACAATCTTCCCTTACCCCCATTTTATTTCTATTAATTACACACTGGTTCATGTTGGCACTCTTCTGATTAATTAGAGACGTCACACATTAATATAAAATAATCAACCACGTTTATAACTTCTCAGGAATTGAACTGTGGGCACTTGCTAGTTAATATGGCACTAGATTATTATAGTGAATTTTTCACAACACTCGATATCAGTAGTCATGTTTTTTTGTTGTTGTGATATTTCTTTAAATGAACTGCATTAAATGTACCTATTATTTCATCATAGTCCTTGGAGTGGATTACATACAGATTATTAATTCTGATTGCTGTGAATTTACTTGGTCCCTGCTAAAGTAGGAATAATTTGTTTCCATAGAAATTACGAAGGACAGGTTATTGTGTGGAGGCAGGTCCTCCTCACCTCCTTTAACACAACTGCTAGGATTAATGTTGAAGCACTCAACTTTCCCCACCCCTTTCAATCCAATTCCACCCAAATGCGCTTTAGGGGGACCAACTTCCAACCCCCTTAAACTTGGTTCAACTTCAAATGAAGTACACCCATCTTTCTTACACATGATCTTCATTTCTTCTGTGGCTTGTGTTGTACTGTAAGTTGCGCTCTTGTCCCTGAAGTTCCGACTCCTTTAAATTTACTGTGGAAACCACATCTGTAATTTATTTCGTGTGTCATGTATACACGTGTTTATCAGCTATAATGCCCTTCTCACATGTGCTGGCATTTATTGGATATTTTCATGACATTTTAAGTGGTAATTTGTTAATTATTAGCTCTTCTTGGCCTATCCCAGAGCATTAGTTGTAATTAGGGCAGGATTCCTGCACTACTGCCTCAGGATGCGCTGGCTCATTCAATCTTCCGCCAACTCGGGTGATTGTAATGTAATGTGGGGTGGGTACTAATTCGCTACTGCTCTCTTGCTTACTTTTATGCTCCCTGGCTGATGGCGTACATTTACACACATTGTGGAGGTATGTTCTCTCCCCATAATTGCAACTCATAACAAAGTGGCATGTGGACTTAAGGCCACACTCAATCTTTTCTCTTATTAGGACACCACTTATCATTTGACTCAAATCAGTTCCCATATTTTTATTTTCTCCTTTCCAAAGTTGACAATCCTCTATACCGATGCTGGTGACCACTACTTTTCTTATAACTGGCAAGGCTGCCTTTTATATCTTGCTGATGTATAATTTCTATTTTACACTAAAATGCTGTCTATTGGATTGCCAACATTTCCCAGAGGCGCCTCCATCACCCCCTTGATCCACCCTAGAGTGTCTGTCATAGTCCCCCATTTTTTCTGTGGAATATAAAACACCAGTGAGTGTCGCAACACCAAACTCGGCTAGTCTTCTTGGGTTGGATCACACCACTTTTCATAGCATTTATTACTATCTGCTGTGGAATATCATCCCTACTCTCCACAAGGGATGAAACACCAACTTCCTACAACATCCAGGACACTCGTTTTGACAAAAACCAGAACCACAAAACACTTGGTATAAAGTTAACTTTCCCTAGTCACCAATTAATTAGATAGCCAAGGCACAAAATGGCACGTCATGAGAGTAAGGTATTCAAAGCATTCATAGAGCATATGCCTGGCTCGATTCAGACCTCAAGCAAACTGATAATGTGATAGACAGATACAGACAAACACGTCCAAAGATTGATAACCCTTTCATCAAATATGGGTGAAGTATTTTTTCAGTTCCTACTCTACCTAGAAACAGCAGGACTATGTAAGCCTAGTAGAAGAAACATATACATGACATTTAAAATCCTATAGCCATAGTCTCTCATAAACTCGGCATTCCATATAACCTCAGTTTGTTGGTAACTCGAGTGGAACATTCATGCTGTTTTTGTTAGTTTTCCAATTCAATAACATGTTATTAGAATCAATACAATATTATATGTACAGCAACGTACTGATTTATGTATAATACACATAAGTATATACACCGTTTTATTAACACGTAATATATTGTACTGTACATATATTACTGTTACTGTACCATACTGTACAATACCACAGTACAGTACAGTACAGTACAGTACAGTACAGCTTTACCTATAATATGTGATTCATCCTTGTTTAGTAAACATGCATCTTATGCAAGTTCATTCGTAAAACTCGACATTTCAAAAACTCAAGACCTTCTCAGTCCATATTAGGTCGAGTTTCCGAGATTCTACTGTAATTACAAACAATCTATTTGTTTTATGAATATTTGCTAATACATGATACAACTTTGTTTTTTATAATCACTGTTTAAATATAAATTGAATGAGTAATATTATATTGTTAGCGATCTTTTCAAAAGTTAATTGCCAGCCAACATTATAATCTTATTCATCTTGTACAGCTTACTTTCAGGCCACAATGTGTGTCATTTTCTGGAACTACTTTTTTATTTTGTCTAAGCTTATACAGCCTTTAGCCCTTCATCTACAACCACCTTTTGTCATGTTAATAAGGAAAATTACATAACTTACTATCTCCCAAGATAAAGAGGAAAGCTCACTGCTAGTTATCAAATATCTTATCATTTTCTGTTGAGAGCCTATAAAAAAATACTATATTTGCTATAGGAAGGCTAAATTTGGAGCCCCTTTTTGTCAATCCTAGTCTCATAGCTGCGCAAATATGCTCAAAATTAGTTGTAAATGAGCTAATGTTACATTTTCCCACATTTTTCTAATAATAAAACACAAATTATAAGTTTGTTATGAATGTTTAAAAATGAGGTGGCCCAATGGCTAGATAATTATATAATAAAGGAAAGTGATAAAACTAAAGAAAAAGGAAAAATAAACTATTAAGAGTAAATTTGATGAAGAAAGCCCACCTAGGGAAAGAGGAAAAATGTGGGAAGAGTCCACTGCACAAAGGTGACATCTTCTTCCTTTCTTCTGTCTTCTATAGTAGAAGTAGTCACACACACATTTTAACACAAATAGAATAATATTTCGGCATTGTTGCCTTTGTCAAACACAAAGAAGAAGAAAGTACATAGTACACAAACAATGGATTACTCCATTTTAAATTTTTAAAAAGAAACTGTTAGAAACACATTGTACCAACTGTTTTTGGGAGCAAAGATAAATTCCTTGATTAATGTTAATATTTATAGAAAACTGATGATGCTGATGATAAATATAATAGATAAGAAAATAATGATAATAAAAATAAAAATAAAAAAAATAATGAAAATAAAATAAATAAGAAAATAAGTTTGTTATGAAAAAATAGCTCTGATGAAATTTTTGGACTTTATTTAGGCATGAACTGTATTTTAAAATAAAGCATTAGAGCTGAACAGCAATTTCTTGCTTGCTGAGTGTGAACCTTTACGGGCCAGTTTCATAAATTGAGTATGGCTCAAGTGTGACTACACTAAATACAGGATGACAGCTACTTAAGCCAAAATGCAATGGGCCAATTTAATATGCGACCCCTTGGATAACACATAGATTAGGGAGGTAATACAGCTCAAACCAGGCGTTGCCTTGTGGCGTGGTTTTTTGTATTCTTCTTGGGATAAACAGTGGAAACGAGAGCAGTGAAATACACTTTAAAAAATAAAATAAATTAACTAACAGATATATTAAAATGAAATAAATACTATTAATTTGACCTAAATATAGCAGTTTTAAAAACAAGAATACAGTAAACCACAATTTGATACTTTTCTGGTTTGGACGTGATCATCTTCTCTCGACTAATCAAACTAAAACTAGTCATCTTTGAAACTCATATTCAAGATAAGAACACTCATTCTAACCTCTTAACTCCCCCCTCCAAACACAAGGCGTCAGTTCGCACATCATACTGACCAGGCTGTCGCCGTCTGTTGGAGAAGATAGTACCAACTATGTGGATAGAGCGTGTCATATGGGCAGAAAAACGTATCCTCCGGCCGTTAGTCTCTGTTATTTAGACCAGAGCCACTACTTTTTCATTCATGTAGCTCTTCAATTGTCCCCCAAAGATGAGTTTGACCTCGTTCCAGACCAACCGTTACACGGACAATATGAAAGTGCCAGGGATCGAACCCGGGACCTCTGGAAATTTATCTAGGAACTCTTATTACTCATTATACCACAGACAGCAGGCAGAGAGTAATTATTTTACAACTTTCTCTACAGACATACACATTGTGAGTCACCGATTAAGGTGGGATGTAAGTTAAGGTGGAAAATGTCTGTATATGTGACTTTCCCCTTTTTTACCCTGTAGCCTTAAAATATAATCTCTTTTGAAGCAATTTAAACTTTTCATTTTATCATGATTGTGTTTATAAGTGCTATGAATTTATGACACCAATTAGTTAATAGCATACGCATAGAATTGAAATATAAAAATATATTACGAATACTTACAGAAAGTGCTGTGCCCCCAAAAACACCCTCTCATTTAATTTCATTTCACTCTTGAAAGTGGAATCAACTCAACTAAGAACCGAAAAGGAAAACAGCTGTTCTAATGGTTTTAGATTAACATTGATTTCACAGTCATAATAAATTTAAGGTTTTGCTTGGATCAATATAAAATGTTTCTCAGCTCAATTTATGAATATTTATTGCATTCAAATTTATGTTACTAAGATATTAATTGAAGAACAAATTATGGTTTTAATTAATATTATATGAATTAACTTTGCTAGAATAATAGTGTATAATAAGAGTGTGTGTATGTATGAATTAGAACAAACCTACTTCTTTTCAAGTGAAAAATATTAATACAAAATTACAAGATTACTTACAGATACAGATTTACTAAAATGCTATGTAATATGTTGAATGTGTAGTGACAATTTACAAAGTTGAATTTTTTAACTAGGGGTGTACCGATGTGGATATTGATGAAATGTTGTTGCGTGATTATTAGTGCATCGGTAATTAATCATAATCGGCGATTATTGTGTAAATTAATAGTTTCTTTTTAAAGTAAAATTTAAATAAAAAATTTCTAGGTGGGAGTTTAGTGATTAAAATTGCCAAAAAAAAACACACACACACTGCACCTGGGTGTTAGACTATGCAAAAATTACATAACCAGATAAAAAATATAAGTTCATATTGTGGATAAAACTAACAATCTAGTTCCAACTTTTGCCGGTTATGCATAAAATATCATTTTGTATTAATTACATTAACTGTTATCATTCTCTTAAGCATATTTACCTATCATTATTAATAAATCATCTATAATCGCGATTAATCAGTGTAAATAATCAAAGCATTAACAATTATTTTAAACTATTGGTAATCAGTTTTACTGAATCAGTACACCTCTAGTTTTAACTATACTATTTAGTTTATGATGTTAAGAAGCCTCTATTACAAACCATTTGGATTAGAGTGGTTTTCTTTGCTTTATTAAATGAATGAAGTGCTTCTTTTAAATATGTATTCATTTTTTTAGTAAATAAAAAGTGAATATCCTTAAAAATTCTATAATTTTTATTTAAAAAAATCTTGATTGTAATATATATTTTTTGAGGGAGAAAGAGGACTTTGAGCTACTAAGCACATTTTTGTTAATATCTCCAGCTTGGTTAGTATTTAAAATACAATTCATGTCATCTAACTACCACTCAAGTGAGAACATCAACTGTTTCCAGCTTGTGGCCGGGTCAGATTAGTAAAATTCCTCCATCTTCCACCACTATTCCACCTTTAATTTCTTCCATTCTTCTTCTCTTACTTGAACATTTTATCTGCTCCTCCTATCTCTTTCTTGACCTCCCTTGCCGCCTTTTTCCTACATACTTCATGCCCCTTATTTTTTTGGCATCCTCTCTCTTCCATTCTCATTACATGTCCATATCAACTCAGTCTTGCTTGCTCTAATATCTCATGTACCCTTACTCTTTCCAGGATAACTTCAATTCTAATTTCGTTTCTGCTCGTGACACCTAACATGCTTCTCACAAACTTCATTCCCATGGTTTCCACTTTACTAGTCTCACTTAGATTGAGAACATGAATGTATATTCTAGGGCTGTGCGAGAAGGAATTTTTAACTCAAAGTCGAGTTTGAATGAAAACAAGTGTTTTTTTAGTATGAATTATTTGGAGCAATATTTGTACAAAAAATACTTCAAGTTAAACTTCTGTAATAGATCTATGCTTAAACCATAATTAAACACAAACATAATTTGTTTAGAATTACATTTTTTTATAAAAAAATTGTATAATTTTTCTTTATATAGGCAAACATAAATATTAAGGAACAATATTTGTATTGAAATTATATCTTAAAATTGAATAAAATTAATTTGAATAGAAATTTTTGAGAAAAAGTTCAAAAGTTCAGAGTATTCAAATTTTTTGAGTTTTGTAAAAAAACTTTTGATGAGTTAGAGCATCTTCTATAACTCGACTCAATCTTTAATTTTCGAGTACTCGCACACACCTAATGTGTTCTAGTGATTTAGTTGAAAAGTTTATTGTTTTGTATATCCTAAGTTTATGTTATCTTGCAAAAGCAAAATGGCATATGAAGAGTTTTAACTTTATATAAGGATGGGCCTTTGAATGTTTAAGGATATTCGAGATCCAAGATTTTTTTTTAATCCTTCAAGTTAAATTTGTTTTACAGCTCTAATACTGTTCATTGGTGGTTCAGAAACAATTATAATTCAGTTCCCCTTATTACACCATATCCCTATCATGAATTAGTTCTAACCAGTCCACCTCATTAAACTCTATTCCTATATTGAGATAGTTCTATCCAGTCCACCTCATTAAACTCTATTCCTATCTTGAGATAGTTCTATCCAGTCCACCTCATTAAACCCTATCCCAATCTTGAGATGGTTTTATCCAGTCCATCTCAATACACCCTATCCCAATCTTGAGATGGTTCTATCCAGTCCATCTCAATACACCCTATCCCTATCTTGAGATAGTTCTATCCAGTCCACCTCATTATACCCTATCTTGAGATAGTTCTAACCAGTCCATCTTATTACACCCTATCCCTATCTTGAGATAGTTCTATCCAGTCCATCTTATTACACCCTATCCCTATCTGGAGCTAGTTCTATCCAGTCCATCTCAATACACCCTATCCCTATCTTGAGCTAGTTCTATCCAGTCCACCTCATTATACCCTATCTAACTCAGGTCCATTCTAATGTTATCCTCCCACCTGTATCTAGGTCTTCACAATAGTCTCTCCCCATTGGGTTTACCAGTTAATACCCTGAACATGGTTCTAGATGTTTTAATTCGCCATTAGATATAAGATTAATAATCAATTCTTATTAAGAAAACAAAGACATACAACAGTGTTATTGGCCAGGGTATTACATTATGCACTTTACAATAGTTAATGATGATGAGAAGTTATAATAAGTTTTTATAACTCCCGCACAATTAAAAGTGAGACCAATTTTGTTTTTCTAAGCAATTATTTTTCTAACACACATGATTTTACAATGTTAAATTTTAACAAAGATAAATCAGTCAATTTCATGAATATTATCTAAGTGGCCTCAATTGTAGTAATAAAATGAAACATGTGCAATATCAAAATTAACAATTAATAATCTTTTTCAAAAGGAAATTGTGAAACAGACTCAACTCTTTCACATATTAGAAAAATGATCTAAATATATTGACAATTTAGGATATAGACTGAGAATTTACAACGGCTTATCATGTTTAAATTACAAAAGTTTACATTATAAACATAATATACAAGGTGTGTAACTATTATTAAAATAATGTACACCTGTTATAATGCATCTACTACAGTAAATTTGGTGTGATGAGTCTCAGACTTTTGAACATTAAAACAACCCAATATAATACTAGAGTACAAAAGGAAATAAAAGGACGGTAAGTCTCATTGACAAAATGTTTCCATTGATTTCATGAATTCAGGCACATTAAAAATTTGTGCATTTGAGATACAGTGGTATGAGAGCCAAAATTATGTAAGTTTGGTCATTAATATCATATACTGAATCTAAAATTAGATAGAGATTTATTTTATATAAATATGTTAAATAATCTTAAAACTAGAATTAATTTAAAGAATATACATAATATTATAAATTAGAGCAAAAAAAAAAGGAACTAAAACCAGATTATTAAAATTAAAAACAATAATTGTCATGGTAAAAATTAATAGCTAAAAGCCATTATAAATTTTGTTTTAATATGCACAAATATTTTGAAGAAGAAATTATCATGTTTTATTGAAATTGTTGATATGTGTTGCAGTTCTGTCTTGCCAAACATTTTGTTCAAATCAAAGTCCATTAGTTATCTTATTGTAGTGTTTTTATGTAGATCGCAATCACAGCTTCAATGCCCTGGCCCTATCACGACGAAGTTTGTTGTCAAGATCTGCTAACTGGCGCATGAAACCATCGTTGGGGCGAATGTCCCGACTAGTTCGAACTTTCTTTAGTGACTCAGCAGCAGATAGACCTTCCTTGATCATCAGGTAGGCCAACACGCAGGTACTTGACCTGGACATCCCCATTAAACAGTGCACCATTACATTACCTACAAAATAAAAATTCAGTGTTATTGTTTATTTTAAATACATTTTGAGCACAATTTGTTTTAACTATTGTCTACTGATGCACGATTAGTGTTAACTTTTTTTTAGCACCACATTTTACTACCTGTTCAGGTTATACACATATGTACTAATTACATTAACAAGTAAGGGATGAGAAAGGTTGAATTTAGAGGAAGTGTACCAGTATTTTTGTGGAGGGAGAGTGGAAACAAAATTATTTTTTTAAAAACACCTCAGTACACCAGACCAGGATTTAAACCCCAATCTCCCAGTCATCAGCAATCTAGTATATTGCAAAACTAACACCTTAGACCTTTGCAGGTTGGTATCAACTGGAGGCTTGGTTGGTCAGAGGATGATATGCATTTTTAAACCAATCTCCTTAATAAGAAAGTGTTGATTTGAGATGGGAGATTAAATTTACTATTAAATTGTAATATTCGATCAACTTCTTCCTTGGATGATTTAAAATCATCTGAATTTATCTATTAGTGAGCTTTAATGCCAGTAATGACTATAAATATGAGTTTAACTAGGGGTGCGCGAAGCTTCGGAAAAAACTCCGGCTTGGACAGTTATGAAGCTTTGCCAATCTAAATATTGAGAGCAAAAATACTAAATTTATTGTTAATTATTTCCATTGTGAGCTGTTATGTACATTATAAATTAGTATTCAAATGAAAAAACAACTGAAGTAAATGATTTATAAGTTTTGATAGTAACTTAATTTAAAACAAGATATTACAAAAAAATTGTATAGTAAAACAATTCAAAGAAATTTTAGTGCATAAAATAACCGCAAATATAACATTTTTTAATCACTAAACAAGTAACAAAAAATATTCTGCTTTGAGAATGTTTCATATATTCAATATGAATAAGAAAAGCAAAATAAGAAAAGTGCACTAAAGAGAGACCCAGAGAATAACTATATGGAGGTGGATGGAACCTTATGATAATGTTGCTCCGGATGAAAACCAACAAACTAAGTCGACCCAAATTACCAGTTACAACAATTTTAAATGCATGACATGAAAATAATTATTTTTGTGAAAATTGTAAAAATATAAATGATTTTTAAAATGGAATTTATTTAAAAAAAATTTGTATAAATATAATTTTTTGGGGATTTTTAGATCAATCAAAATATGGCATAAAACTTGTTTGAATTTTGACAGCTAGAAAAAAATATTTCTTTTATTGATATTGTTAATTTCTATAAATATAGAAGAAGAGAAAGAGAAAAAAAAGATTGAGAATTATTATCATAGTTATTGAAATATTCCTTTACAAAAATTAGCCCTGTATTTTCAATATGAACAATTTATATCCTGCCGACTTTTAAACAGTAATATCTGTAACAATATGAAAATAAATCTCTTTTAGAAAAAGTTCCATGTTATAAATTATGGCACTTTCTATAAACTAACAAAACATCCAATAATATATATCAACTAATTTAATTAATCTGTTGGAATGTGTTCAAATCAATTATAATAAAACAGAGTAGAAAAATAATAATTTATATTAATTTATATAAGTATCAAGAGTAACTTACAGTGAAAATTGATTGAGGTATAAAGTACCCCGCAAGTCTGTTCTGTGTTAAATATACCAGCCCGCCCGCCCGAGTGTTAAAAGAAACAAAATATTTTATCCATGGAAATATGTCAGTGTGAATTTAAAAGAAATCCACCAGCATTCATCTTGAGATGGAATGAAAATACGGTCTGGTGGGAGTAAACATTCCCAATATTATAATCAAATTTCAGCCTTTGAGTTCATTAGTCGTGCCAGAACTGTTAGTTTTATTGTTATTAATGTAACTCAAATGTAGGGCCTTTAGATTAAGCATTTTCTAGTTTACAAAATTTCACTGGCTATATTAGTGACTCCACAATAATCACCTCCACTTTTGACAGCTTCCTCAATAAAGTCTGCGGTTTCGTTGAAGTGTGCTCCGATGTTAGTCATGGGTAGATCTAGTAAGTGAACTCCCATATACTTGATCCCGGAATCCCTGTAGTAACCCTCGTTTGTGTTCACCATACCAAAACGATTCCCCTCCGCTGTATTCAAGACATGGGTCACACCCAGTCTCTTCAAATATTGCTTGTTTTGAGCTGCACCGCTATCAGAAACCAACATTCCATAAAATAGGAAATAAGAATATGTTTCACTTGGTAAACAGAAGTTTCTGAAACATTACTTTGATTTGAGATTTAAAAAAATCTAGGCATAACATGCATTGCATCATGCAATATAAAAAACTAACATTTTTTTTATTGAAACAATAATATTTAAAAAATATATATAGTCAAGAGTTGGGTTACAAGTAAGGGAATACATGAGATAGTAGATGATGGAGTTGAAATTTGGAGGAAAAATACCACAAGGGAGAAATGTGAGTAACAGATAACCGCAAGTGTGTGAGTGAAAAAATGTACCTTTTCTCAGCTGGTGTCAATACCAAGCAATGCTTTGCTAGCATCTTACAAAGTTGCATATAGAGTTGCAAAGTGTAAATGCCCCATACTATCGCAGAACAACTAATTCTACTGGCTGCTGTAGATTTGGTTAACATTATGATCGGGGAGTCTTAGGAGGAAACTGCTTTCAAAGGCGCCTTTATCCAAAAGTACATCAGTCACAGAATCCAGCACATGGCGGAGGATCTCAACAATCAATTAATCGAAAAAATAAAACGAAAAGAATTTGGGTTGCAGCTGTCTGAGGTCACTCCTTGAACCCCTTCAACACCAAGATAACACCCTAGTAACTGTCCAGCAGTGACAGCATGCGCAAATGCACCAAAAGAGAAACTACGGGAGGAAAGCTCCACAAGCTGAACCATTCCACTCATAGTCGAAACCCTCCGCCAGTCCTCTACACCTACCAAGAAAACTCTTTCTTCAGGGTGTCCAGCCAAACTATATTTTTAAATTCCCTGACTTTTCCAGATCCAATTTACTTTTTCCCAGACCACTATTTATCGATATTACGAAAATAATTTTTTAAGATCACAGATTAAATGGTATGTTTTTTTCTAGGTACATACACATTCTGAAGTTGTATCACTCAATAAAGGGATTAAATAATTTCTGCCTCCAGGGAAATGGACTATTTTAAGTTAAAAATAGATTTCAGTAAAATTGTATTGAGCCATTAAAAGATTGTCTCAAGCAAGAAAGATTTAAAATAGTTGTGGGACAGAGTCATTCTTAGTTCCTTCTACTTAAAATGTAGGCCTAGTCAAATTGTGCGCATGTAAATAATCATGACTCAACTTTGGCTAAAGACACGTGGCAGAAGGGTGGAAAGACACAAAACTCACTTGTTGACCTTGAGAAGTGATATTAGTCTGGTCAACATGGACAATGGTGTGAAAGTGGTTACAGCTAGGTATTAACTGGAAGAAAAGTGTTATTTTGACTATTGTGAATCAAAATATGAGGCCTTATATAGACGAAATGTAAAATTTCCAGAAATTTAATAAAATTCCCTGACTTTTCCCTGACAATTCCCTGTTTTCCAGGTTTTCTAGGTCGCTGGACACCCTGTTCTTCCACCCTCCTGGAATTAGTTTCCACTGCCTTGAACCAAACTACTCACTGGACTGAGTCACTGAACACCGCAGCCTTTTCGACCTTCAACCTCAACCCTTGCCACCATCTGACTCATCTGCATACACCCAAGGAATATCCAACCAGCCTTCCTCCATCAACTGGAACGAGTTTCAATGGGATTTTGCAGAGCTACTGGTGTAGTAAAAAGTGTGGTAACTTAACTTCTTGTGTTTACCATCTGAGAAATAGAAATAATCGTGAAAAAATGTAAATGGTGAATAAAAACATTTCAAAGAAAATAGTAATGGTATGCATATTTAATTCCTTCTATTTGTGTTTATGAGTATCTGATAAAATTACAAACTTGCTACCCCCCAATTTAGCAACAAGCTGAACATTCTTCATAGCTATGCGTAGACCAAGCCACCGATGGAGAGAAAGAGATACATAACCATTGCAAGAGGTCTTTGTTTAATGAAAAAACAAAGAAATTGGTATATCAACTCCAAATAATGAGACTGTAAGGACTTAATAAGTGAAAAGTGTCCCTACATAATCTAAAATACAAATGCCTGTATATAAAATTAACTTTATCATAAGATAATAAAATCCAGAAACAAAATCACCTATAATATTTGTCCATGAGAAAATTTGCACTTTGTCTTTATCTCGGAGAAGAGAAAATTCAATGAATAAACAATCCTCATATATACACGTTATCTTTATTCAATCAAAACATTTTCCAGCCCAACCTAAGCCTAGCAATAGACTCACAGGTTTTCCCCTTCCCACCTTGCGGCATCTAGCGATAGACTTGCAGGTTTTCCCCTTCCCACCTTGCGGCATCTAGCAATAAACTCATGATCTTCCTCTCCTATAACCTTGTACATCAAACAAACCTTCCTTGATTCATAAGAACTAAATGCCGCTTGATGGAATTGAGAAGTTTTGATCTCTTAGTTATGGCTTACCGTGTCAAACCTAAATCTAATGGGTTAGTCAGCAGTTATCATTTCTTGAGACTCTTTCTAAAGAATTATGCTTACGCATCTCCAATAAATATATGTGGGTAGACCTCATCGCAATCCACGCCTGCATTCAACCTGTCCTGAACGTCTACAGTGTTGTTCTCAAATCCTGGCAATGGCCGAAACTGGGTCTTAGTTTGACGCAACACTTGTATCAGCTCTCGAACTGTTGTGTCATCCGCGTTGCTCAGGAACCCTGCTGAGTGCTGTAAACAGTTGACAATAGCAATTGGTGGACTTGGGCACGTTCAATATGGCTGGGATTTCCTCCTTAGTGGACTAAACCTCTCATCCCTGCTCATGCCCACATTGAAAATTTAAATAATGAGTTGTAAAAACCAAAGGGACTAATTATCTAAACCAGTGGTTCCCAACCTGTGGCCCGTTTTCCAAAGTGGGTGATCCTCAGAATTCATTGCGTAGTTTCATACTTTAAGAAATGTTCGGATTAACGAGGTTCTAGTGTACTTATAAGAGATTGAAACAAGTTTTGGCGCATTTGAAGTTGATCTTTAAAAATATTTAGTGAAAAAACAGCATAAAAGCAGTGCCTACTTATATGATATGTCACATTATTGAAGGGCTATGTTTATTTTGTTTATGTAAATATGTTAAACTAAATATTGCTAAAAGTATTTGCCAATAATGACAAAATAATTTCCAAATAACCACTAGACTACAGCCCCCTTGATGGTGTAGTTAACTGAGGTGCTAGTTTCATGTTGAGCGAGATTGCTGAGGATGGGGAAATCGAGGTTTGAATCTCGGTCGAGTGAAATGGGGGTGGTTTTTCCTAAATGGTTTTCCACTCTCCCTCCACACAAATGCAGATTCACTTCCTCTAAATTCAATTTTCCCAATTCCTAACACATTAGAGTGATTAATACTTAAGCGTATAACCCAAATGGGTATTAAGACGCGGTGCGAAATAATAAACACTGGCCTACTACACTGTAATAGTTAGCTATATTCCATTCACGATCGGTTTTTATCTGGATGACAGTTCGAAAATCATATGTTTAGGTTTTGGGTTTCCAACACTTGTAAAAGATCACAGTTTTGTTATAAATGTAAAGATCTTTAATTAACTGTTATATTTTACATTTAAAATAACGTAAACTTAAGTTTTCTCATACTATTTCATTTTTTAAATAATTTCTTTTTGTCCAACTCGAAACATTATAAACATAATTAAAAGTACTTATTTTTCGTTTTGGAACGTTATTGATTTTGTGTATTATAGTGCATACATCAATACCTTTTAATACAGGCATCGTATTTACTTGGAAAAGAGAAAATTGTTGTAATTTTTTTACATACAATACATAATTTTATGATTATTTTATCATATTTTGAAATATTTAACGAAATAAAGTATTTTCATCAACTGCATGTCCCCATCATTGTAAAAAAACTTGTTTACCGTTATGTTCAATCATATGGTTTAAATTAGTCAGTCACCATTTTGAGGCTATGTTCGTTAGAAGTTTTTGTGAAAGTGGTGTGAATATTTTTTAAGTGGAATAAAACAATAAATAAACTTTGTGTCCGACCTAAAATAAATATATGAATAATATTGGCCTAAATCATTGTGGTTAACTATCACATTAATATATTACCATCTGTTTTCATTACAGTCATCCAAAGTGATAGATGTCAGCTGTTGGCGTAGTGATATATTAGGGATTACTTCTAGTAACATTTCGAGCTGTCATTCAGGTAAACTTAGCTCATGAATGCCTTTTATATATATTCAGTTCACATATTATGTGCCTAATGTGTATGCAGCTACCGGAATACAAATGAACCAATATGAGGGTAAAATTGAAGTAAAGTTCTGGAAAAGATTAACACTGCCCTGCCAAAAGCTCATCTACTTAGCTAATTACCAGTGACTTAAGCCACGTTGACACGGTCCAAGTCTACTTGGCTCACAACTTGGACCAAGGGTTCTAGTACAAGTGCACTTGGTCCAAGTTAGTTGCCACAGTTAGTGACTTGGACAGTCATGTAGAGATAAAAAAGATGGTGGATTTGGTTTTGAATGGTAGAGGAGCGGTCGCTGATATGTTCACACAAGAAGTTGAAATCCATAAAAAAGAAACATTCTAGAAAAGAGAAAAAGGAAAGTTTGGAACCGGAACTAGATACTTAAAACTCTTGGAGCTTCCTCAAATTTCCTTTGCAAAGCAGTGGTTGTAAATGAAGACACTATTATCCTTGATTAACTGCTAGGACCAGTTGTAAAACAAAAAATTCAAGAACATGAATGTGTATCGCCTGAACAGTTATTAAGAGGCAGGGCAAAAAATCAACAACTTGATACTAACATGAGAGCTGCATTATCTGCTCTTCATTACAATCCACAACACTCCCTCAGTTTCATAGAGTTCAATGAAACCTACATTTTGCCTATCCATCCATTTGATTATTTTTGTAAAATTCCTTTTACGGGTTTCACTCTCTGTGTTTTGAGATGGTGCCATTTTGAATACCATCAAAGTTCAACTTGGATCCAAGTAAGTTGGCCACCGTCCTACTCAACCTTGATATAGTCCTCCCCGCCCAAGGGGGCTGGGATGAAGTGTTGACACGATCCAAGTAAGTTGGCCACCGTCCTACTCAACCTTGATATAGCCTCCCCGCCCAAGGGGGCTGGGATGAATTGTTGACATGATCCAAGTCGTGTCCAAGTTTTCTTTGTCCAAGTATACTTGGGTTGAGGCTTTAAGGTGTTCGTCTTCAGAAACAATGAAACTTATTAAAGATGTTCAGGAGTCCGACACTATTTAAATAAGCCTAGTGATTTTCCCAATATGATTAACAAAATATAGGTAAAGAAACCTACAGTAGTCTACACAAATTTACATTTTCATCAAAGTAAATAAAAAAAATATGAAAATGAAAATTAAGTTGTTAGCATCACATCTTACTGGTTCAGGTTATATATGCCTATGTACTAATTACTCTAATGTGTTAGGGATTAGGAAGGTTTAACTTAGAGAATATGCACCCGCATTTCATGGAAGAAAAGTGGGAAACCGTTTAGGAAAAACCACCCTCAATGCACCTGAATGGGATAGAACCCCGATTTCCTCGTCATTGGCAAGTTTTACTACAAGAGTAACGCGTTGGATCAGGCGGTCACCGAAGTGGGTGAAAATTCAGTTTCTTTCCAATGTTGTTTTATTCAAATTGCTGCAGTTCTGGGATTAAGGTGGAGGTTAAAGTAAACTTTATTTAGTCTTACTTTAACAAATTCAGTCTTTGTGCTAAGGTCACAGAAAATGTTAAGTTATTTGAAGCTAATTTAACTATCGGTGGCAGAATTTTCAACATGAAAAAATGTAGTACTAACACAAGATTAAATAAATATTTATAGAAACAGACAGTAGTTTAATTTTATATTAAGCGGTATGGGCAAATACTTTATATTTTATGTGATAGTTAAAGCAGCATTATAATTATGTATATTAGAAAGCTGTATTTTTTTTAACCTCTAATTGTGCTGCATGCACTAAGGATATTTATGGACTGATAGTAGTCTGTGGACCGACAGTTGACAAACACTACCTTAGACCATTCAATACCTGTTATTGACAAAGAGTTTTAAAATATTAACCATAAATAGTCCATTTGGTTAAATTTAAAAATACATTTTAGTACTACTTTGACTTTAATATTATAAAGGTCCCTTTAATGAGTACAAACTTTCTAAAACATAATTATAAGAAATAAACATTAAATATGGTGGACCTACAAAAGTAATCGCTAGAGCTTACCTCTTGTTCCTCCTATTTTAAGCGTAGGCATGAAAAAATAATAATATAATAAAATCCTGAAAATAAAAACAATAACTATTGGAAGAACATTTTTGCCAAATGTTTGAAAAAAATAAATTTTAACAAAAAAATTTAATTTAATACCCACTAATTTATATTTTAATGCTACAATCCATATATATATATATTAGAGACATGTGTACTTGCATTTGATGGGACCAGCTTCAATCCCTTGATAAGTAAATTTGGAAAACTGTCATTGTTAGTGATGAAACATATTGGACATAGGCGATATGTCGTGAAAATAACACAATTATTTAAAATGTGTTGAAAAAGATGAGATTTTTTGTTTCAAACAGAGACAAAATAAGGATACAGATGGTTAAATTGACAAATTTACCGACAGTGGCATACAACGGCACTCAAAATCCATGACTGGCACAGTGGCATACAATAGTACTCACTACCCATGACAGGTACAGTGGCATACAACAGGACTCACTACCCAAGACTGGCACAATGGCATACAACAGCACTCACTACCTCACGACAAGTACAGTGGCATACGACACTCACTACCCACGACAGACACCATGGCATACAATAGCACTCACTACCCATGGCAGGCACAGTGGGATACAATAGCACTCACTACCCATGACTGGCACAGTGGCATACAACGGCACTCACTACCCACGACAGGCAGTGGCATACAATAGCACTCCCTACCCACGACAGGTACAGTGGCATACAACAGCACTCACTACCCACAACAGGCAGTGGCATACAATAGCACTCCCTACCCATGACAGGTAAAGTGGCATACAACAGCACTCACTACCTCACGACAAGTACAGTGGCATACGACACTCACTACCCACGACAGACACCATGGCATACAATAGCACTCACTACCCATGGCAGGCACATTGGGATACAATAGCACTCACTACCCATGACTGGCACAGTGGCATACAACAGCACTCACTACCCACGACAAGTACAGTGGCATACGACACTCACTACCCACGACAGACACCATGACATGCAATAGCACTCACTACCCATGGCAGGCACAGTGGGATACAATAGCACTCACTACCCATGACTGGACCAGTGGCATACAATAGCACTCACTACCCATGACTGGCACAATGGGATACAATGGCACTCACTGCCCATGAGTGGCACAGTGGCAAACAACAGCACTCACAACCCATGACTGGCACAGTGGCATACAATATCACTCACTACCCATGACAGGCACAGTGGCATACAATAGCACTCACTACCCATGACAGGCACAATGGCATACAATGCACTCACACGCAACATTAAACTCTAACTAGAAGGCAAACGTTAACCTTGTCCTTGGTATCACAGTAAAAACACTCAGGTAACTTGCGGCTAACGCATGGGATCATGGGTAGTGGGTGGCTCGACATTAGACGAATTCAGATTGTTACAGTGCACAGGAAATTCAAACAAAAATATTTTCATGACGTTATGGCCAAAATGTTGAAAATTCGGTACTTTTCAGGGATTTTCATAGATTTTTTTTTGCAACTAGTAACTTTTTCGTGGATTTTGTGACTTTCGTGACCTAGTAGACATCCTGACATTGCTTCAGTTCGCAATAGCCATTAAGGGTAATTGCATGTCAAGTGATCCAATATTTTAACATGTTTGATACTATTATGAAATGGCTTACGTCACATACGTCATGTGTGATTTTTTTTAACCTAAAAATTTGGATTTTGAAAAATTCCAGGACAAATATTTCATGGCATGATCTTGAAATTAAAAACTGTCCAAAGCAAGTGATGTTACTTGCCATATGAAAGCTTATTAAATAAGCTACAAAACTCTTTTTTTTACCAACCATCTATCTCATTTATAGCTTGAGTAACCATCTATTTTGAAGCTTAATTGTCTCACACCAGAATTCCCCCCTTCCACTCTCCCCCACAGCCTCAAAGGGCTGTATGTAACTTAAAAACCACTGCAGAAAAAAACCCTATAAATTTGGATTTTTTAAAAATATTTTTGGGGTGACATTAAGTGAGCCTGCTCAAAAGTATTGAAATATTGGATCACTTGACACAAAATGACCCTTAGCTAACTTTGTTAGTCCTAGTCCATGTTTTTTCTAGCTAAATTCGCGTTATTCGAATAAAGACAGTAAAATTCACATTGTTACAAATGTGAATTGTGCATGCCCCTACTAATTGGACCATTAAATGTATGAACCAAAGTATATGTAACCTAACTTAGGTCTATACATAGATAAGCTTTCGAGTGAATAAGAAACAAAGCCATGTGTTTGAATATAAGTGTTCCAAAATCATCAACCTGTTTAGAAGTAGTGTTGGAGGGGTGGGGGGGGGGGGTGTATATCAGTTTTTTGTTTTGTTTTAACAGGTTTAATTTCAAACATTTGAATTAAATTAATTTAAACCATTTGTGTCTTCTTAGATTATTAGCTTATATGCCCATTCTAAACTCAGAGTAAGGTAAATCATATTATTTAAATGGACAAATGTGATTAAATAAAGTACTTAGCCTATATAATTTGATCAGAAGTGAAACTACATCTGTCAAAAGTGATGCCTGCAAATCATAATTCAACTAATCAAATATGGCAAAAAAAAAAAAAAACACGCATAAAAACAAAAACAGGGCCACACTTAGCAGATGTGAGGCCAGGTCAATCTTTGTCTGCGGGGACCCAGTTTTATGACTTAAGTCCTCTATCCCCAAAAGAGTAAGTAGCCTAACTAAATAAGTGTCTTGTGATGAGTACAAAATATATCATTATAAAGCCTCCTCCATTCCCAATTAGCTTTATCCTGTTTTGGACCAAATATCTTCCTAAAAACATAGTTTTCGAACATCGTAAATTTGTTTTCATCTTGTATCATTCTCATATGTATTCACAAAACTATAAATAGGTTTTAAATTGGGCCTAAGAATGCGTTTTTAACATAATTAACATACTTTATCAATTTTAAGTATAGTTAAATTGTTATATCAAATACAAAAAGAAAAACACACAACTTACCCTATCCCTCCACGTAGTCATGATTACTAATAAATTTATACAGCTTTCAAATTTTAATTTAACCAACCAATTTGGTTGTTTTGATAAAATGATACTTTTTTTGTTGATTGGGAACAACCGTGATGACAACTACACTAGAGTCAAATCTAAAATGTACACGCCTTATATCTTTAAATATTATTACACCGTAAAACCTAGCGCTAGTATGTCGTGAAATATAAAATTATGAAATCATTTTATTCTTCAATTCCTATCGATCGATCAATCACTAGCCCACATATAATATAATACCTTCACACTCGTGATCATACTATAAATTAATCGTGGGAAATTACGGTTGCTAGCAAATTTTTAAACTAACTATGGATTAATATGTTGGTAACATTGCTATAACTATAAACTTATCTTCAAAGCTGTTTATTTAAGAAAATTACATAGGCCTATTGAAGAAAAAAATATCTGTGTTGAATTTCTAGGTAGGTATAAGTTAAAATAAGATATGCCAAAAACCGTTCTCCCCAGTTGCTAATTCAAAGGTCTTGGAAACTTAAATCTTTGGGTTATAGGTACCCGAGGATATTTTATATTCATGAATAATTTTCAAAGAAAGTTTTTAAGTTCTTATAGAAAGGATTATTTACCGGGAATGATGCTTAAACAGATTATTATGCACTTTATTTCACTTAAGATACCAAATCATTAAACATGTAATACTATAGGTCTAATTATATTCACGAGGAAATGGCAAATTCAATGATACTATAATTTAAGTTATGGATTTGAAATTAGTTTATTTTTACAACTTAATAAAACCAAAGTCAAAACCCAAACTTAATACACTAGTATATTTATCTATGATCTCTGAAGATATGTCAGCTTATACTAAGAAATTAAAATTATTTTGGGAATATTAATTATTGGGATCCTAATTTATTACGGTACTTAATGGAATGATAGCAAGGTTGGATCATTTTAGCTAAGTATTTAGGCCTGCCGTATTAAAGATTATGTTAAGTTAGTTTGTAAAGGAACCTAATAATTTATCCATATCTTATTCAACCTTAAAATATAATTGTAATATAGCTTTATAATATTTTAATATATGACTTCTGTTTAAATTGATAAAAATAAAGAAAAAAGAAAAATAAACTAGTAAGTTAAGTGTAAATTTAATTAAAATAGCCCACCTGCTCAGATCTTTATTATATTTTCATTTCGATATCAATGTAGCCTTGTGTGAGTTTGCTGGGTATAAAATCTCTAGTGGATTTGCAAGAGTGTTTTTGTTTAGATAAGAAAATGTATTTAACTATATCTACAATAAATTCATCCTTTGCAAAAGAAAGCAAAGTGTGGTCATTGCAGAAGATTATTGCGCATTAAGCTTAGTTGGTTCTATTATATAGCCCCAGACCTAAAGCTGATGGTCATCCAATTTTACAGATTTTTTGACGATATTTGTTCCTGCATCACTTAGGATATGTGAGTTTGGATTTGAATTATTCACAAAACATAGTTTGTTAATTGGTATATTGAATTTAGTATCAATTGTATTCCTCAATTTTTGTGAGTATAACGCTAACTAAATTTGGTGATTTTTGGCACCTTTGAAGAAAAAAAAATGCCTTTAGTTGATGTCCTCTTTAATCATAATAATTAGATATAAACTATTTTATCTATTCATAAATAAAAAAAAATCATTTAAGCCCTAGTTAACCTTCCATCCTATTAACTTCAATAAAGATTTAAAAAAATTGTTGTATTAATACATTAAAAGATTGGTTATTTCTTCGCAAAGCCATCATGGGTACTGGTACCAATATATTTTGGCAAGAAGTAGTAACCAAGAAGCAATGAATTTGATTGAGACATTTTAATTGTCTTTGAAATTAATTATTTAATCATATACCTAACTAAAAAAATGGCTGACTTTTTTTGTGTGTCTCATGTAATTAATAACACCATGATATTATGCTTCAAGCACTCAAATAATAAAGCTGAAAAGTCATGTAGGCCCTAGGTGAGGGTATATTTTCTTATACAGCTCACTTTAAAGTGGGAAAAAAATATATCTAGGTACATATTGTAGCGGTGATGTGACCCCTTTCTGGGCCTGTGACTAAGACTTGTTGTCTTTAGCGGCGCCCCTGTACAAGCTTAGAAGGACAAAAACCACTTTCTTATGGCCGAATGATGCCGAACAGGTGTTTCAGACGTTAAAACAAGCATTGGTTGAATCGCCTATTTTGAAAATGGTTGACTTTCAAAAAAAAATATTCTCCAAATCGACGCGTCGTCATCATGGCTGGGAGCTATGTTGACACAGGAAACTGAAGGGAAGATTCTATTGTATGCCAGCCAGACACTCCATAAACATGAACTGAACTATCCTACATATGAATTAGAAGCATTGGCAATAATTTTCGCCACCAAAAAGTTTAGGCAGTATCTCGAGTCTAATGTTTTTGAATTATATAATGATAACTCTGCCGTAGATTGGTTAGTGAACCACTTGCGACAACTTGGGAAAATTGTTCGTTGGATTATTCAGTTGCAAGCATTTCAATTCACTATTGTAAATATTAAGGGGAAAGATAATTCAGTAGCAGCCACCTTATCAAGAATGTTTGAGCCCATTTTGGGGGAAACATCACCCCCTATTGCCACTTTGGGCTACAATGCTCCACACCCCAAGATCTTATTCTTGACACAATTACTCGAACTATTCACCTGACTAAAATCTGCACAAGCTGGAGATCCGCCGATGGTGAATTTGCAAGCTCTCTTAGAAAACAAACAAATGATCCCTGATTATAAATTGGAAAATGGTATTTTGTATGTAAAGCTCTCCCGCCAGTCTCGGTGGAAAATATGCATTCCCGCCCCTTTTCGGCAAGTAGTGTTTGAATACTATCTCACATCTCCAGTGGGGGCACATGGCACATCTGGGTATTGCAAAAACTATTGCTCTAGTTAGAAAAAGGTTCTTTTCGACGGGTATGTACTGATATTTAAGTGACCATGTAAAAGTGTGTGAAAATTGCTGAAGGGTTAAGCCCGCCCAAAAGTGAAACGTTGGCATGCTTTCCTCCAGTGTGGCTAGGTTCCCCCTGGAGAGGATTTTTGTCGACTTTCTTGGCGCCCTACCAAGGTCAGTGAATTGGAACCTATATGTATTAACAATTGTAGATGGATCCTCAAAGTTCATATGGTTCATTCCGTTGAGAAACGCTACCTCGGTAACAGTCATAAAAGGTTTAGAATTGGAAGTATTCAACAATTTTGGAATCCAGTGTAGCATTGTCTCAGACAATGACAGTCAATTTACTTCTCCAAGTTTCAAAAATATGTGTTTTAATCTAGGCATTAATCACATAACCACGAGTCCCTATTATCCTGCACCAAATTTGTGTGAACGTAGTCACAGGAATTTTAAATCCACCTTAATTGTGTTCTACCGCTAGTGAGACACTTAATTGTCCTGGCTTCAGGTAGCATTCATTAACGCCCCACACTCTAGACACAAGGCTACACCAGCAGAGCTGATGATGGGACACATGCTACTGTCCCCTATTAACGTTAAATGGCAACCCTCCACTAGGAAAGTGTTACGCAAGTTGAGTGACGCTTTCAGACAGCTGAAGCGATCTCACGAGAAGGTAGCCAGAAAGTTCAATGTGGGTAGGCATGTCATGCCATTCAAAATAGTTGACAGAGTGGTGTATCAAATACACTACCTTAGTGACACAGCCCGTGGGATTGCGGGTAAACTGCGTTATAGGTGGTCCAGCCCGGTGACCATACACAGATTCACAAGTGACTCACAGTCCAGTTAGTGGACCCTATGAGTGGGCTCCCTGTATGTCAAGCTCACGTGACAGCTTAAAAAATGTGTCGAGCAGGATGGGCCGTGACACAATAGCCATGTTTATTTGTGGTTTTCCTGGAGGGAGTTTTGGGTTTGTTAGTTTTTTGTTTATCTTTTTTGGGTCCTTTATTTGTTCTCCGCTGAAGAGCTCCCAGATTAGCTATTCCCCTTAGTTGCTCTGCGTGGAGTCGGCTTGCCCGTCCATGGAGTTTTGGAATTTGGTGTTCTCTTTCTTTTTTCATGTTAGCTCCTGACATCATTTTTATGTAAGAAAGACAATTTCCCCGTGTCAGATATTCCCCTAGAGATCAGGCCTCTCTAAATTCAAGTTGTAGAGGTAAAATAATGTGCAAAATCTTGAAGATAAGTTATGTTTATTTTTTGAATTACAAAGGTTTTTGCAAAGAAACAAACAAAATCTTATATGCATTGAAGTGTTCAAGTTAGCGAGGCTCTACTTAATCAATGTAGGGTACTTGTTGCTTATTCCAAAGATCCAACATTTTGTTAAAGCACCTTAAACTCTCACCTACCCTCCAACTCCCCATCCCACCCAATAAAATCTAATGTATTTGTTATGCCGCAAATCCTCTTGGTGAGGGGAATAATATTTCAGAACCATTGAAATAAACACACAAGTGACAGGAATAAGACTTCAACTATGATACTATCAGTTATATTTTGTGAGTTTCTTTTGGCTTAATTATATTACCAAGGAGGTATTCAAAGTTAGATAAAATGAACTATTTTAGACATCATTTTAGAAAACATTCTAATTGAACATTTTGTAGGGAGTAATTGATATAAGCTAAGACCTAGGTATTGTTTATAATTTACAAAGATATTTATAAATTAAATTAACTTGAATCCATATTTTTGTAACTTATAAACAACAATATCTAAGTCTTAACTTACATTATATTTTATACATGTTTGGCTCTTGGTAATAGAAGTACTTGGTGAGCTACACCACAAACAATAGCACTGACTAGATATTTTTTTAAATGCAAGAAACGGATACATCCAAAATATTTGGAAAAAAAATTATTCAATACTACAAAAATATTAAAACTTGGGCCTTATTACTTAAGTTATCATAATCATTTGATTACTTTACCCCTATGTTCTATATTATTTGTTCCAAAAATAGTCAGAATTTAAAAAAATAAACAATTATTAATGATTTTCAACAAACTCACTATATACATAATTCTATGGTAAGTACTTTAAACAGGTAGTATGAGAAATGTTAGTTCCTGAGGCCAAAACCAATCAGTTTAAGGTCACCTACAGTGTTGTAAGGGTTATGCCTAATTAGTCTAAAAAGGTAAAATAAAAAATTATATATTTAGTGCACAATAATTATTAGTATACAGTAATTCATTTAGATATACTTATCAAAAATTATATTATTCTATTAAAATTGTGTATAACCCAAACAGGTAGTAAGACGCGGTGCTAATAATAATGATAATCTATTAAAATATTAAAAGTACCATCACACTTTAATGGCAAAAGGTTGAAATTGGAAATTGAATCAAAATAAATTTATAATATTAATAAAATATTTGTGTATTATGTGCATGTCACATTGCACACAAAAGGTTTTAGTTTTGACAATTTCCTATTTAGAAGCAGGGCTGTTGTAATTTCCTTTAATACATATTAACAACAGCAGTGATTGTGACCTGGACATAGCCTATCCATATTTATATGTTCTGCATCTGTCATAATCTGTCACAGATAATATCAATGCTTAAACAAACGACTTTAAGTTTAAAATGTTGCCACTGTTGTCACTACTTTTGTATATGTTCCAAACTTACCATTGTATAATAATTGCATTAGCTGTATATAACATATAAGTTACATTTTGATTGAATTAAAATCGGTTATTACATATCTGGTTGTTTTTATCCCTTATTTGCAGTGATGTTTTGTACAAGCTGTTTAAATAGTCGACTCATTTCTAAACTCATTGAAGATAAAAGGCAAATCCACTTGAGAAATATTTCCAGGAAGATTTTTCAGAAGAAGGTCAGATTAAAAGTCTTGTTTCATCAAGACTATATGGGACGAAATGCTACTCTGTCTGTTGGCAATAACTTTTCAACTGGGAATGGACCAGTATTGCCAAAACAAGCACAAGTGGTTATCTGTGGAGCAGGGATGGTTGCCAACTCGGTGGCTTATCATCTGGTACAAAATGGTTGGACCGATGTCCTTGTTTTAGAAAAAGAAAAGTAAGTTCCGATATGATTTTTTAACATGTTTAAAAAATTATTTATTGCAGACCCAAATCATTGTTGGTGAACACAATAATGTTGATACAGTGTTTGGATATTTATGATTCCATCAGATTTAAATTAAATGTCTAGTTTTTATAAACTAACATTGTGATTTTACACCTGAGTGGTAAGCAAATTCTTTTTGTATTGATCTTACACTTAATTCAAGGATTATTAATAATTTAATCAGGATAATCTTTAGGAAGGTCTTAAAAGGGAATGTATCAGCATTTAGCTCTTTGTTCACAGTGAGATCTGGGTTCACATCTCAGCTTGGTGCACTGTGAGTAATTTCCATGTCTTTTCAAAGTGTTGATGCATTTTTTCTAAGTCGCCCTAATAGGTGCCACTTGCAGTCACTAGACAAGAAAGCATGAGAGAGAGAAACACTCTTTTTAGGATACAGAACACGAGTGCATGTGTCTACTATTTACACATAAAATGGTAGTAGTGGTGTTGACCTCGGTGGTCTCAGGGTAAAGTGCTTGCCTCAGGTCCTGAGATTCCTGGTAATTAATACAAAGGCATAAAACTCGACCGGGTGGTAAGACATGCTGCTAAAAAAAAGTTACCGGTTATTTATGGGTGTGAAACGTGATCACTTACCATACATGACAAAAACAAATTTATGAAGTTTGAAAACAAGGTGCTTATGAAGATATTTAGTACAAAAAGGGATGAAGCTACTGGGAGTGAATGAGGTTTCATAATGATGAGTTAAATCCCCTGCACTAGTTACAAGACATTGTTAGGATAATCAAGTTTCGTATATTATGGTTGGCAGGACATGCAGCATGAATGGAAGAATCTAGAACCATATTCAAAGTATCGACTGGTAAACCCAACGGAAAGAGACTTTTGGGAAGACCTAGATGCAAATAACATTAGAATTGACCTAAGAGAGAAAGGGTATAGTGAGATAGACAGAGTATAATTAGCTCAAGATAGGGATAGAATGTAAAGAGGTGGCCTGGATTGCACTAGCTCAAAATAAGGATATGGCATAATGAGGTGGACTGGGTAGAATTAGCTCAAGATAAGGATAGGATGTAATGAGGTGGAGATTGCACTAACTCAAACTAAGGATAGGGTGTAATGAGTTGGACTGGATAGAAATAGCTCGAGATAATAATAGGATGTAATGAGGTGGACTGGATAGAACTAGCTCGAAATAGGGATAGGGTGTAATGAGATGGCCTGGATTGCACTAGCTCAAGATAGGGATAGGGTGTAATGAGGTGGATTGGATAGAACTAGTTCAAGATAGGGATAAGGTGTAAAGCTGTAGACTGGATAGAATTAGCTCAAGATAGGGGTAGATGTAAAGAAGTGGACTGGAAAGAATTAACTCAAGATAAGGATAAGGTGTAAAGAGATGGACTGGAAATAACTACTCAAGATAAGGATAAGGTGTAAAGAGGTGGACTGGAAAGAACTAACTCAAGATAAGGATAAGGTGTAAAGAGGTGGACTGGAAAGAACTAACTCAAGATAAGGATAAGGTGTAAAGAGGTGGACTGGAAAGAACTAACTCAAGATAAGGATAAGGTGTAAAGAGGTGGACTGGAAATAACTACTCAAGATAAGGATAAGGTATAAAGAGGTGGACTGGAAAGAACTAACTCAAGATAAGGATAAGGTGTAAAGAGGTGGACTGGATGGAACTAACTCAAGATAGGTATAAGGTGTAATGAGGTTTACTGGATATAACTAGCTCAAGATAGGTATAAGGTGTAATGAGGTGGACTTGATAGAACTAGCTCAAGATAAGTATAAGATGTATTGAGGGGGACTGGATAAAACTAACTCAAGATAAGTATAAGATGTATTGAGGGGGACTGGATAAAACTAACTCAAGATAAGTATAAGATTTATTTGAGGGGGATTGGATAGAACTAGTTCAAGATAGGGATAAGGTGTAAAGAGGTGGACTGGAAAGAACTAACTCAAGATAAGTATAAGGTGTAAAGAGGTGGACTGGAAAGAACTAACTCAAGATTGGTATATATGGTCTACTTTAATAAGTGTGGCAATGAACTTTTGAGTTACTAATGCCGTGTAAGTAAGAACTATAATATATTTTAGAATTTACATTTTTTGAAAGTCCACAAAATGTACCAGTATAGAATTACTAGGGGTAGTCTTGAGACCTTTTACAATCTTTTTGTTTAACTTCCAATAAGTTTCTAACAAATATACACATTTCGTTACCATTTCCCATTGCTCTTTACAACTACATTGTGTGTCATTGTTTTTATTTTACCAAAAAATAGTTAAAAACTCGGTTTCATTTTTACTTGGTGAATGAGACACCCATTTATCTCATTCATGAGGACACATTTATAAGGATGATTATGAGACAGAATTGGTCTGAAATATTGATGCACTCTGATTTTTTTAGGACTAAAATTGAATAAAGCAAGTGTTTCTTATTGGTTCAAAATGTTGAGTGGTTAGTCCATGATGACATAACCATAGTTGAATTATAAATAACACACACATTTAGTTTTAAATCCCATATTATAACTTGAACATTTTATTTGTTTATTGCCCCTACAAACAATAATGTTTATTGACCTAGACTTTTTGTTTTACCTCACATACCAATATTTTTTGGGAAAACATATTTAGGCCTAACTGTGATCTCATAATAATACCATCTTAGGCTAAGGTAGTTTTTCAATAATATTAGCAACAGGGACAACAGAAACATTCGTTTCTGTCTTTTAAAATGACTTTGCAACATATTCTAAATATTTCTGTTATTTTAACAGCTCATGGTATTTTCTTATAGGTGCAACGCATTAAAAGAAGCGTTGTTAGCTTAGCACTACAAAATCTGTTGCCAAGACTCATATAATTTAGGCCTAATCATGTCAATCAAGTGTGATTCATTTTTAACTAAACCATTTGAATGTTCTTAACTATATCTATTCCTAGCTCTATGCATTTTTATTTAAAAAATTGAACACTAACATGTTTGGACTAAGTTATATTGTTAAAAAATAAACCAAACTCAATACTACATAAATTTTCACAACTTAAAACATTAATATTATAAGTGGAAATATTCTTCCAAACATGCTTTTAATCAGATTGTTACAAATAATAAACTATATGACAAACCTTAAGATTGGTGTGTAATCTGAAGTTTAAACCAGGAGCCTACTAAGCTTGGCACCAAGTGATCTTGAATAAATATCAAATTTATGTAATAATTGAGTTGATTTTATTTATATTTAATGTCTTATTTGCAATATGACCAACTTTCTCAGTATCACCCTCTTTCATGTCTCATTATTACCCCCTTCCATAGGCCTATATAACTTTTACCCCTCAAACCCACCTCGGGGGTGTAGTTAGCTAACGCGCTGGTTTATTGTTGAGCCAGACTGCCGAGGATGGGGAGATTGAAGTTCGAGTATCGGTCGGGTGAACTGGAGGTGGTTTTCCCTAAATGGTTTTCCACTCTCCCTCCACACAAATGTAGGTTCACTTTCTCTAAATGCAACCTTCCCAATTCCTAACCCATTTGCATAATTAGTACCTAAGCGTATAACTCGAATGGGTAGTAAGACGCGGTGCTAAATAAATAAAAATTCTACCCCTCAACTTTGACCTCATACATATCACTAATTCTGAAGGATAGTACAGGGAGCCGTGCAGCAGCAAGAAATGTTTGTGCAAGGGAGGTCAAACTTCTCGGCTAAAAGTGTAGTTCTAGGGTTTATCTTTTATCTTGGTCCACTTGTGTGAGGCAAATTTTTATGAGAAGATTAAATAACTTTCTTTTAAATTATATAAATAGTTGAATTAAATAAAAATTCTGTTATCATCAAAAATATTAGTTTTTGAATATTTGAATACTACCCCATTAATTGTGTTGTCTCATAGTTTATCTGAGTCAGGATTCCCTCTACATCTTACACTTTTATGTAATTCTCATAAATATATTTTTTCTTCGTGGTCTTAGAATTGGAAGTGGAACGTCTCATTTTGGTTCCGGGACACTGGGTCTTTTCAAACCTATCCCAGACAGACAGTTGATCATGTACAGTATCAAACTGTACCGGAAACTGCAAGAGCTAGGGTATGACATAGGTAATGGATTCTTTACTAGCATTTTCAAATTAAATTATAAATTAAAATAAGTTACATAATTTATTTTCCTTTTTACCTCATGGAACAAGAAGGGCAGATGTTAGGTTAACTTTGGCTTTTGATGGCAAGTGAAAAGTTAATCAATAACCATTCTTTATTCATCTTACATACAATAAATGAGTTGTAGTATTGTCTAAGTCAGTGTTTCCTAAGCTTTTGCCTTGATTTTGTCGTGAACCCCTTTTAGGGCCCTAGCCTTACCGATGTAGGCCTACCTGTTCCAGTTAGTCAGAAAAAAAAAAGCAAACAATACCTATTATGTTGTAAAGTATTGGCGTTCCAAACTACTTTAAAGCATTGTTGGTAAGATAAAAAAAAGAGAAGAAACGCTTATACAAAAGTCCCCAGCATCATGCAAAAATCTGCGTTAATTTTTTTTATTAGTCTTGTTTCTGTCAAAAAATATCTTATGGTTAGTAAAACTCAGTGGTACATTGTGCACCTCCTAAAACCCTGCATGTACCCTTGGGTGTGCATACACCACAGTTCGGGAAACATTGCTAGAAGTAGTCTATTTTGATGTCACTTGTCAAAATAACAAAACCAATGGGCACATAACCGTTTTACTACTTTTTCATCTGTAACACTACCCAAGCTACAAATAATATCACTGACTCTGTAGGTCTTAAAAGTCTGTGTCTTGAGTGAACTTAGAAAAATGCATGGTAAAAATGATTATAAACTCAATACAACTATTTACATAAACTCATGTTTGCACATAGTTTCTTTTGTGAGAACTTACAAAGAATTACACATTAAAAATCTATTAGTTGTTAGCAACACTTTAGTTAAACTCGTGGTTCTAAAACAAATTGCCAAGCTCGCTTTGGAGTTGTGCACCAAGCTATGTGTTACTCTTAGCTAGGCGCCAAAAGTCTATCAATACAAGTAGTCACAGGTATCGTAATGGGTGAGACAAGGAAAGCCACATTTATATCCTCGGGCTTCCTCTTCCCAACTGGGACACTTTTAAGGGATGGGTGCTCCACCCCCTCCAAGCGATTTTTTTTTAGTTACTGTCAACAATAATAATTAAAAAATTAAACCAATTAAATCTATGTTATAGTCACCACTAGTTGTACTGTCATGTAATATCTCACTAACCCGCCTTGGTGGCATAGTTGGCTAACACCCTAGTTTTGTGTTAGCTAGATTGCCAAGGATAGGGAGATCGAGGTTCGAATCTTAGTCGGGTAAACTGGGGTGGTTTTTTCTAAGTGGTTTTCCACTCTGTCTACGCAAATGTGTGTTCACCTCCTCTAAATTTAACCTTCCCAATTCCTAATCCATTAGCATAATTAGTACTTAAGCATATAACCTGAACCGGTAGTAAGACATGGTGCTAAATAAATAAAAAAACTAGCTAGTTGCTTCATGTGTCACTCAATACTGTAGCATGTCAATCATGTAAAGTTGACACCTACACAATTAAGTTACGTAAAAATACGAAGTTATACTAATTATATTGGCAAAATCCAAAGATGAGGATTAGATTTGAAATATTTAATAATAATATCCTTCAAAACCTACTGCTAGTGACTGGATGGACTCGGATATGATCCACGTGCTCCCAATAGATAGTACTACAAAGAATTTTAATAATACAAATCTGCATAAAAATACTAAACTTACAATAGTGGGATCCAAAGAAGATAATTAAAGCTAATACATTCAGGAATAATATGCTTCAAGACTTACTAACCGTGACTGGATGGGATCGGATACCACCAACATGCCTTCTAGCAAAATATTCAACAAGAATGGTGACAGGGTGCTTCCCGACACATCCACTTACTACATTTCCAGTCATAGAAAAGAACTAAAACTAAGTTGGGTTTGCTCCCACGACCCTCGAGCTCCATTGTCGCGGCGGTGTGTCTTTGAACCTCCCCTTTTCCTCACCTCTCAAGTTCCAGTCCTTCTTTCACCACCTGTGTTATTACGTCTTTTTCTATTTCTTTTTTTGTTCCGTTCTAGTCAGCGAAAGGGTATAAAATAAGTACTCTCAGATTTACTTTACATTATTCTATCACATCACGTCATTGAAGAAGGAACTTCTCTCCACGAAGGAACTGGTGACCATGGAGTATTGGGCGTGGTTCTCACCGCCGCGCTACTGAGTAAAACCTCTCTTCACGAAGGAACCGGTGCCTATGGAGTGTTGGACGTGGTTCTCACTATCGTGCCACCGAGGAAAATCCTCTCCAATTTCCTAAGTATAGAGGCAACGTTAATAAGGCCATCTGACTTATTGTTTATCTCAGACTTAGTATAGCTGAGGCAGC
>CABEEJ010001292.1:52222-78930 GCA_901482245.1 Timema douglasi | reverse complement strand
CCCCCACACTCCTTGCCACACAGCTGGCCTACCCTACCTTAACAAGAACAGAGCAGGGACTGAGAGGGTAAACAAATGACAAACATGTGCGCCTTGCATCCAGTCCCTATTCTTGTTACAGTATTTACAACTAAAAATTTGTGTATTGTTGCTAATGATTGGTTAAAGAAATAGTTACTGATATTTTCCCTACAGGTGTTTGGAAGTGATGAAATGAAACGCCTTCATCCTTACCTAAGAACTGAAGATCTTGAAGGAGCTATTTGGGTTCCTGAAGATGCAGTTGCTAAACCTTATGCCATATGCCATGCTTTAGCCAAACTTTCCAAGGAAGGAGGTACTAAGAAAGATAAATGTTTAAGATCATCATCATTATCATCAAATGTTTCCAGCCTGTGGCTGGGTCAGTTTAGTAAAATGCCTCCAGCTTCCTCTATTCGTCCACCACTCTTCCTCCTTTAATTTCTTCCATTCTTCTCCTCTCACTTGAACACTTTCTGATATCTGTTCCTCCCATCTCTTGCTTGGCCTCCCTTGCAATATTTTTCTCACGCACATCATTTCCAACATTTTTTTTTACTTCCTCTCTTTTTTCATCCTCATTACATGTCCATACCATCTCAATCTTGCTTCCTCTATTATCTCATGTACTCCCTATATCCCAACTCTTCCCCGAATAACTTAAGTCATAATACGAGGTGTATTAAAGAAACCGAACTTTTGAAATAGCGCACCAACCGGCAGAGGGAGCACACTGCGGCAGGTTTGGACAACAAACTGCCATTTGCCTCGTTTTTCTCTGACCGTTAGTTGGCGAGCTACAGCCACTGAAGTGAGTATGTGCACAAGCTGTTCGTTGGATTAGTGCCAAAGTGACAATGAAAGGGCGTGAAGAACAACATGTGTGTGTGTGTGAAATTTTGCTACAAACTTGGCAAAACTTTTAAAGAGACATTTCATTTGCTTAGCCAAGCATATGGGGAGGACTGAATGAGTCGCACGCAGTGCTATGAGTGGTTTTAAGCGTTTTAAACATGGCAGAATGTCGATCAGTGACGATCCTAAGTCTGGACGACCTTCCACATCAACAGATGACGACCATGTTGAGAGAGTTCGTGCTGTCATTCATGGAAATTGTCGTTTAACTTTTCGAGAACTTGTTGACGAAGTGGGCATCAGTGTAGAATCATGTCATCAAATTTTGATTGACAAATTTGAGATGCATCATGTCACTGCAAAACTCGTGCCGCGTTTGTTGATTGACAATCAGAAACAGACCCGTGTTTAAATCAGCAAGGAACTGCTTGCCACTGCAAATGACAATGGAAACTTCCTTAAGAACATCATAACAGGCGGTGAAACGTGGGTTTATGGCTATGGTATTGAAACGAAGGTGCAGTCTAGCAGTGGGTGGGCAAAGAATCTCCTCGGCCAAAAAAAAACCACGCATGAGCTGGTCAAAGATCAAGGTGATGTTGGTTGTGTTTTTTGACTGCAAAGGCATTGTCCATCAGGAATTTGTACCATGTGGTCAGATGGTAAACAAGGAAGTCTACCAGGGAATTCTAGCGCGTTTGAGGGATGCTGTGCGCAGGAAGAAGCCTGAATTGTGGGAAAACCAGACTTGGGTGTTGCATCATGACAATGTGCCAGTTCACATGTCGCTCCTTGTCTGCAGCTATCTAGCAAAACATCACACTCCCGTTGTACCCCATCCACTGTATTCTCCGGACCAAGACCCAGCAGACTTTTCCCTGTTTCCCAAACTTAAAACCACGTTGAAGGGACGTCGTTTCCAAACCATAGAGGAGATTCAAGACAATGCGGCAAGAAACCTGCACGCCATCCCAGAAAGTGTGTTCCAGGAGGCTTTCCAAAAATGGAAGCATCGTTGGGAACAGTGTATTGCCAGTAGAGGGGACTACTTTGAGGGGGACCATACTTAAAATGTTGTACAATGAGTAATAAATATGTTATATCAAAAATTCTGTTTCTTTTTGAACACCCCTCGTGTATATATTATATAATGAAATTAAAATTTGGTTCAGATTATGAGCTATTCGTAAATATTTTTCATTTATATTTTGGAAAAGGACACTTATTCATAGGAATTGACATCAGGATCTTTGGTCTAGTACACCAATTAGTTAACTAGGTCACCCCTGTGCCCAGCGTCAAGCAACACCCACAATTTCAAGGTAAAGGATATGGTGTATGTATGAGATTGTCATAGTGACTCATGGTTAGCTTTTTGTGCTATCAAGTACAAGCTAAGGCTCTTCGAGTACTCGGATTTTGAGCCAAACTCGTCATCAAAGCTTGGAATCGAGATCAAAAGTTTTTAGGCTTGTCATTTTAAAACTTCCTTTTGATGTAAATACAAATAAATTTTTTAAACCATTTGTAAGTATAGGCTATTTAATTTAGATGATATCAGAAGTTTCACTTATGATTCAATCATTTGGTAACTTAACAAATTGATAAAATTAATATCAAATTTCACAAACAAATTGAAAAAATGAGTATCCAATTTCACATTAAGAATATAATAGAAGTCTAAAACAACTTTGGTCTGAAACATTTATTCAATATTGTCATTCATTTTGAATTACCTTTGATTGAAGTTGCATTGCCATGACAAGGCAATGAATATGAAAATAGCTAAATATATCAAATAATTAAATAATCATTATTTTTACTATTTTTCCAATGTCCCTAAGCTTAAATTATAATTTAAGTTAAATTCAAAATTTAACATTGAGAATATATATTGATTGTTTTTGAACTTAGGATATTTAAAACTTTTATTAATATTTTCAACTTCAAAATTAGCATTAGTTACTGTTTAGTTAAATAACTGTGTTGGTTAACCTGTTTAAAATCATTGTTGATCATAATTAGTGCAATAAATAGTTTACATAACCTACCATATTTAAATTAAAAAAAGCATTTACTCTTTCAAATTGTCTACTAGAAATATTATTTTAACCATCTTATTTTTCATTTTAAGTATAAAAATCAACTTTTATAAGCATTAAAATTGGATTGGAATAAATTTCATAATATAATTTATAGCAAGAACCCTGATATGATGCATGCACAACTGCACATAGAGGAATGGAATTGGAACAGAAGCAGTGATCATGAGCGATTATTACATTAAGGACTAATAAATGAAATATGAAACATTTCAAATTTCAAACTAATTTATGATTCTTACATTTTTTTGTATGGTAAATATTGTCACAGAGGCATATTTGAGGAAATATTAGTTCATTCAAATGTCAATTTGATAAACTTTTCTTAAAATTGTTAGTATAATTTCAATGTATTTAAATACATTTTTGTTGAAACTATTTTTATTGATGTTCCAAACTTTATTTTTATAATATGAGTTTTTTTTAAAGTTTTATTTCCAATTTAAAAATCAATATTTCCATTTTTTTTTAATATTATTTTCAAGATTATTTACCAACTATAAAATGAATGTAATTCTTAATTTAAGAAAATATGTTGTTTTCATATATTTTTAAAATCTCACATTTTAAAGACGGGGTTTCACATTTATTTTTTTATTGAATGGTGACATTTTAAATATAAGCTACTATTTTACTTTTAGAACAAACAAATATAATATACTTTTACCATTTTAGAATTATGATTATACTAAACCTCAGGAGCTTTTTGAAATACTCGGCTCAAATTTGACCCAAATGCAAGAACCCAAGCTCGCAGACCCCTAGTATAAGCATTGTGTTTATACAGATTAAATTGAAATTAATAGTGGTAGAGTGTTGGCATGCTAACCTACATGTACAGGATTTAATATATTCTGGCAAGCAGGATTGCAAAAACTTTTTGTCACATTTAAGATAATATGCTACAGCAGTGATAATAACCTTCATGTTTAAAAAATATACAATACCAGTACAGTAGAATCTCAAAAACTCAACCTAATGTGGACTGAGATGGTGTCGAGTTATTGAAATGTCGAGTTTTATGAATGAACTTGCATAAGATGCATGTTTATTAAACAAGAATGAATCACAATACAGTATTGAATATTATAGGCACAGTTTTACTGTACTGTAGTATTGTACGGTAACAGTAATATATGTACAGTACAATATATGACTTGTTAATATAATCCTGTGTATACATGTATGTATTATATACAAATGCAGTATAGTACTGTACATATAATATTATATTGATTAGAATGACACGTTACTGAATTGAAAAACTAACAATCACAGCACTTTTAAAAACACCACAGCACGACTGTTTCACTTGAGTTACACAAACAAACTTAGAGGTTATACAATTAAATGACCTTGGTTTGGGATGACTGGCGCCAACAACTGTGTGTATGTGCAGGTGTCGAGCTACACGGAATGTTGAGTTATCGAGTGTCTATTTTTTGAGACTCTACTGTATTGTATTGCTTGAACTGGGATACTGTAGAGGATCAGTACATAAAGATTGGCACAAAATGAAATGTTTCTTGTAATGTTAATAATAAAATTTCATAGTGCGTTAGGTTTTTGATTTGAGCTATGTGAATTTGTGGCTAAGTGGTTGCAATACTTGGCGACCGACAACACCATTAATCAAACCAATCAAACTTATTAGATTGTGCAGCTGGTAGGATCATCACTATTTTGTTTGTTAAGTTTTATTTTCATAAGCAGAACCTGTTTAGCTTTAATCATTCTTTGAAATGAGCATATGTGTCAAAAATATATATATATATTTTTTCAACTTGTGCAGAAGGACAAATAAACCACAAGTCGAGGACTAAATGTACATTAGTCACCATTCATCCCAAAACATCAATATTTTATGTGGGTGTTTTCAGTTTTTCTCTTAGATTGCATAGCATGTCTGGTTGTTATTTTTCAGGAGCTCGTTTTGTGGAGAACTGTGAGGTTGAGCAAGTGTTAACAGAGAATTCCCACATCAAGGCTGTGAGCACAAGCAGCGGTACTGTACTCTGTGAATACTTTGTCAACTGTGCAGGCATGGTGAGTGTGCTCATTTATACACTAGTGTTACACACACTTTGGCATGTGTTGAACTGAAATCAAACCCTTTAGTCAACTGACAAACATGAATATAGATTATGACTGTGCAAACTAAGCTTAGATAGGTATGGCTGTTATATAGAGCCTATGGGGAAAATGTACAAAGACACACACACATACGCACACATGCATGCACAATGGAGTGAAGAGTGATTGAATTTATGTCACATTTTATAAGAAAGGCAAAGCTAGACAAAATTTGATTTGGGAAACAAGTCCACGTCAGGGATGAGATCATTCATATTATCTTAGTAGGTGATGAATGGGTCTCAGATGTTTATGACATCATAATTTTAGTTTCACCTCATATTTAATGCTTGATGAATTATAAACATTTTTTTACTGCTACCCTTACTCAAAATATACACATTTTATTTTCCATATAAGTGCATATTTTGAGCAGTTTTCAATTTTAGGTCATATTTCCACAATTTTGCAAGTATAAAGTTGTATTTCGATTAAAAATACTTAAATAACTTTATATTTATTATTTCTATCAAACACAATGTGTAAGCTACTTCACATTTTATATAAATGTTATTAATTATTATTGTATAAATATTTCACGACTAGATTACTTGTAGGTAAGAATCATATCTGGTTTTGCTTGCTCTAAACAGATTCACTATTACTTCCAACTTCAGGTAATCTACACCTGTTTGAGAGATACATTTTCTGGAGAAAAACCCGGGTGATAAAGAACTTTGGGATCTTAGCTCCAGGGTGTGTGCGTGTGTGTTTCGGTGCCCACTTCGTAGAACTGTTCATCCTCTTCCTGCTGAATTCTCGTTCTGCTTTTTAAGGCTTTCCTGGCCTGCTTGTGTTGTTCTAGGTTATATCATCCATCAGTTTAATTACTCGAAATATTGATAATTTCCAAAAAAATCAGATTAATAATGAAAGATTTATTGGTTAATTTCTTTTACTGTAAGTTACCTCTTTGATTTGATGCATATATTTAAAAAAATCCATTATAATTAAGCAAGACTGAGATGGTATGGGTATGTAATCAGGATGGAAAATGAGAGTATACCAAAGAAAGAGGTGGGAGAAGCAGTTAACAGAAAAAGTACCCGTGAGAGGAGAAGTGTTGAAGAAATTATAAGAGGAAGATGGAGGTATTTTACTAGACTGGCCTGATTGCGGTGGACTGGAAACAGATGATGATGATGATGATTATCATTAACATACAATTTTATTGTGTATTTGTTAATTTTTAGGTCACATATTGTTATTCTAAAGGGCATATTTGCATGCATATTTCATGATTTTTAAGGTCATAAACATCCAAGCCTTAGTGACAAAGATATGCACATGTGTCTTCTGTTTTTAACGAGCAATCATTAGGTGTTCCATACGTCTTTGAAAACAATTAAGTTGATAATGGAGTTGTTGGGGAATAAATTATATATTACATTTCAAGTGAAATATATAACATTTGTATTCTCATTAACGGCCGAGGACTGGATGTGGTACTTGTCCTAGTCCTAAGTTAGATTATAAGACATATGAAGATGTCAACAAGGTTAGCAAACCGATAGTTTAAAATATATGGCTTGAGTAAAAATATTGACTCAGGCCATAGGCTGGAAACAGTGATGGATGTAAAAACTATTCATATGGAAGAGGATACAGAAAAGGGGAATAAGAAAACATTAAGGGAACAAAAATACTCTTTTGTGTGCTTCTATTCCTCTTTATTGTGATTTTTCTCATATAATTGGTATTAACTTATTAATTTAATGGCCTTTTCTCGAAGAACCAGTGCAACAAACAACATTTTACTGAAGTCCTCAAATCTGAACCAGGAAGCATGGGTTTGAATCCTAGTGGTGTTTTCGATACCCATTAATAGTTTCCCATCATTTCATCGGGCAAATGCTGGTTCATTTCCTAAAAATTCTTGTATCTCCTTATATAAGTATAAGTTGTGGATAGCTCAAACTGACTCTAAAACCTGTGGTGAGGTCTACTTTTCATATCTATAAAAGTTACTAGAGCTACGTCAAGTCATGTGCTCTGCAGCTGTTAGATATCACTAGTGTATGTAAAATGATTGGTGGAGTGCTATCCTAGAAACGTTTACTAGTTCTATGACAAATGACAGTGCCAACAACATAATGTGTCTTTGTGCTAGTGGGCTCGAGGGCTTGGCTTGCGATGCTCTCCAACAGTTCGTATCCCTGCCTTGCCTGCCGAGCACTTCTATGTGACCACCCCTCCAATGGCCGACTTGGATCCGTGGCTCCCGTGTGTAAGAGACTATGATTCCCACACATATGCCCGCGAGTGGGAAGGAGGATTCATGGTGGGAGGATTCGAAAAAGAGGCCAAACCTGCATTTAATGGAGGAGATGTGCCTGTGGATTGGAAGAACAATCTGCCTCAGGATTGGAAGCATTTTAGTGAGTACACCTCTTCTTCTTATTCTTCCTATCAGCGACCACACACCAACCTTGTAAGCCTCCTCCATCTTGTTCTATTTTGGGCAACTTCTTTCCAATATTCTTCTCCTCCTAGTTCTTTCAGATTTTTCTAGTTCAATTTACAAAATACTTTATGTTTATAAATCTATATTAATTTTAAAATTTAGCATATGCTCTCTAAAATCTCAAGTGACTCCTTGTTAATGATTCTTTGATAGGTGTTTCTTTAGGATCAGAGAATGCACTTGAAAGATTTCCGTGAAATTCCCAGTGGGAGTTTCCCCTGGCTTCTGGTAAGTAGGCGAGGTTTGTCCAAGAAGAAAATGTATTGCTGTAAGTCCATTGAGGAATGAGAAATACTGCTGTTATAGAAATCTTGATACCTTCTTAGCTCTTGCTTCTGAGAGATAGGTTGTCACAAGAGAGAGTAAGTGATAGAGGTGTTGGTTAGAGAAGGAACAGGTTCTCTTCTTGAATAGTCCTTTTGGGGACGGTATGGACTCATGTGAGGAGGAGGAGGGAATAAAGTGTACTCAGTAGAAGAAGTAAAACTCTTAATATGGAAAAAGTGGAGGGATTTTGTGACTGGTTTGTCCGCTCTTTTCCTTCTGGAGCGAGATTTTGGCATTGTTGGACAAAAGATTAGCTAATAACAGTGGCCGAAAGGTTAAAAAAGGAATTAATCAAGGTCTTCGAGGTGTTTTCTAAAGTGATATGTTTCCTTGTTTGGGTGATCTTAGCCTAGTAACCAGAACAGACGATACTATGAACTGAAATGATGTAGGGGAGCATGACTTTGTGAAGCTATCCTGCGAAGATGTGGGATTCATGGAGTGGCAGATTACGATGCTTACCCTAGAGCAGACATAGCAAGACTTTTTCGACCAATGTATCACTTAAGAACTAGCTGAATTGTTGACTAGTCCAGTGTGCCACCTCTTATTTACCCTTTTTAATGAGTATTTTCAAATGTTTAACGTGGTTAATATGAATGTTATGTTTACTTACTTTACAAACACGTTTACATTGAAATTAGGGCAAACTGAACATTGTAAAATCAAAAGTATTGGTTGCTATATCTTATTCTTGTGTTGAAACCTAACAAATAGAATAACATGGCATTTTAAGATTGGGCTTAAAAAATATCCTTCATGAATAACAACAATGAAACTTGGTTCTGAGAAAGACTCAGGGATATTAATTGTTTTGTTTCAGTGCCACTCTGGGAAAAAGCCATACATCGCTTTCCTGTACTAAAAGACATTGGATCAGCAACTCTTTCTAACTCTCCTGATAACTTCACACCAGATGGAAGGTGGATTCTCGGAGAGACACCAGAAGTAGGTTTCTTCTCTGCACATTCTTTTCTTTACTTTACAATGTGTGCACAGCTTAATATAATTAATTCAAGCTCCACTTATTTAAAGTTTACAATACATTTATACAGTGTTCATGGATATTTAAATTAACCAAAGTTAAAATCTGAAATTTTCGCTTACATTGTGTCAGGTTTTAAAAATTTTATTTCACATAAAAGCAATGCAAAAGAAATTAAACAAGAAAATATTTCAGAAAGAAGTTAAGTATAAATATTTATTTTCCAAATCAATAACATTATATAATCTAAACTGTGACTTCCATGCAGCCACCCAAATGGGTTAACCTAGCTAAATTACCATACAACGTTATCTTTACTACTCAGTCATAACATCTTTGTTATTGTATGTTTCGTATTATCATTATCAATTTTTATGTGTTAGTATTTAGAATGTTTTGATGGTGTGAAAAAGGGAAACATTAAGAGTTTTAATAATAAAAGAGCATGTGTGACTCGGTATGTGGATGTTGTTGAAGCAAAGGGAGTATGCAAGGATAGGAAGTGTGGGGAAAGTTTTAGAGGATGGATTAAGTACAGAGTTGTTGCTGTTGTTATTATTATTATCATTATCATCACCGCGTCTTAATACCCGTTTGGGTTATACGCATCTTACGCTAATGTGTAATGGTAGGGTGATTGTGAGATGAAATGGAGGACCTACAGTTTAACGTGGAATCCGAACCACAGTGGAGGTTTGGCATTCCCCACATTCACAAGATGTCTTGTCAGAGGTGAAGGAAGGGTTTGGTATTCAGATAGATCTGTACCGGGACCGAGGATTGAACCCCGGCCGCCAGCACAGAAGTCTGACACCTTACCTCTAGACCACCAGGTCACCACAAGTACAGAGTTGTTTTTGAGCTATATTCACAGTTTGTTGCTTACCCCATAAGGGAGCAGTGTGATAATGAATGTATGTTTGAATGTATTGATTGTTTAGAATAGTGTGCTGCCAATACAATGAAATATGTTTATAATTATTTTATCTAAATGGTACTTAGAAGTGTTAAAATAAAATTTAAAGTCATTATAAGTTAATTTGATATTTCTTTTTAATACATTGTTTCTACTAACCTTTGTATGTATGGTTCTCAGGTGACTAATTATTTTGTGGCTGTGGGAATGAACGGCAACTCCCTGCAAGGTGCGGGTGGTATTGGCAAAGCTGTGGCTGAATGGTTGATTGAAGGAGAACCCACCACAGAACTGTTACCATTCAGTGTTCAGAGATTCCTCGACCTGCATAATAACAGGCGGTATCTGCTTCAGCGCACAAGGGAGGTTGTAAGCAGGTATTTATGTGTTTCAGCGTACAAGGGAGGTTGTAAGCAGGTACTTATATGTTTCAGCATACAAGGTAAATTGGAAGTGTGTAATTTCATACGTGATAACTGAACTAAGCCATATTTTCATATTTTAGGGATAGGATTGTTGGATTCTTAAGGCAAGATTTGAGATTGGATAAAACAAAAATATGTTTTCTTATATAGGTTCAATACTGGTTATTGGTGGGCTCATTCCCAACATGATTGTAGGAAAAACTTAACCAAATACCGGACCAGTAATTTAACACTTAACTGATTGTTTTACTCAGCGACGGTCTTAGAGTATTTAGCACCAAGAGCGGGTTCTTCCCTTGGCACGCCTCATAAATAACTTTTAAATTTAGTCACACAAAAATATATAGTGGGTTTCCAATTAGATATTTAATCAGTACAGTACAGTACAGTCACAAACAAGCTGAAAATAAGAAAAAATCATTTACAGTAATTGAAAATTCAGTAAACAAGTAATACTTAATTTTATTATGTTGAAAAAGATTGTCTCAATCCTTAGCATGTTCATCAAAGATACACAGTCTCTGCTTTGGAGCCTTAATTTTTGCAAAACGATTAATGACATGATCAAAATTCATCTTCCTTGCAAATTCATGTTCAATTTAAAGTAAAGCCAGACTTCTCAGTCTTTTCAGGCTCATAGTGAAATGTAAGAAATTCTTCATACATTTCAATTTGGTAAAACTACTTTCACGTGAAAAAATAGATAGATATACAGTCAAAATGAATTTTAAACACAGTGATAAGCTTGTCAGAGATTCTTAAAAATCCCATTTCACAATACACTCTAGAAACTGCAGTGCTGTCTATTTCTTTGCCTCTTCAACATTGAATTTGGCAACCTTCAAATACCTCCGCAGTCATCCGATCTCCACAACGATATCTTCAATAGATAAATCATCATACATCTGAGTCATATTTGGAATATGCTTCTGAAGTTATTCTTCTGTTGCAACAACCAAAGTGTTTAGTTGAACAACAGTGAGGTTTGATAGAATTATCTATTGTCTTAGAACAAATCTCTAGTTCTTGACTAAAGTGATCAAGACAGTCAAGCACAACCCTTTTTAATTCCTCTGGCGATGTAAGACCAGCATCCTTTTTCATAGCTTTGCTCTCCTGATTCTTTGCATATACATTTCCAGTTCTTCACACATATTAGTTGCATAATGAAGGGCCCTCTCCACAATTTTATTTCGGGGATATTTAGGAAACGGTTTTAGAGCTTGGAGCCTCGCAGTGCACATTTACAAACTAATTCCACCCAATTGTGTGTGAGATCAATTTCTTCTGGGACTTCACACCATAAATAAATATAGCTCAAAAAAGAGAAATCACAAACAGCAGACAGCAAAATTTGCATTGAGCCTCTCATGTCCACATTTTTTTTGGGATCGCACAATATTTCAAGGGCTGAGGTCAGCATTTCAAAATTTGCCCTCACTTTCACAGTGTCATAATGAGCACTCAATCTTGTCTGAGAAAGTATTTTGACACTCATTCCTACATTCTTACTCAGAATCTCCTATCGATGAGGGGAGACTGAAAACAGTGTAAAAATTATTTCCAAAGTTTTAAAAAAAGTCACACGTGAAGTAATGGTTTCAAACGAATGCACTCGGCAAAGGTTCAGAGGGTGATTTGCACAAGGCACCAACAAAGCCTTTGGCTCTTTGACTGAACACCACCATGAATCCCAGCCATAGTTGTAGTGTTGTCATACCCTTGACCACGGCACGGGTTTATACCCAGCCCATCTTTATCCAGATGTTTCAGGATATTCTCTGTGAACTCAGCAGCAGTCTTTTTGGCAAAAAGAAAGAAACCTAAGAATGTTTCTCTTAATTCAACTTTGTTATTTTCAATATGGATGTACCTGTCAAACGACATCTTACTAGCTAACTGTACTAACATTGCCTCTTTCAGTTTTCCCCTGGGATTTTTTTGTTTGTTTGGTAACTTATACTAGTACTTAAACTTTCCTGATGGCACCCCCCTCTTTGCGGACCGCCCTCATACCCCTGTTTAGTATGTCACTGGCTACACTCCTGAGGAGTTCCGATATAATGAAACTTGGGTCAAAGGTTTAGGCAGTAACTACTATCGTTTTTCTTCAATAGACAGTCATGACCTTTTTGTCCAGTGGCGGCATTGCAAAGTGGTAAATGTGTTCCTCTATGTCCATTGGCAGCAGTGTAAAGTGTGAACTGTGTTCTTATTTTAATTGTAAAAGCCATATTGTGTTTATTATTTTTTATTTGTTTTTATACCGCTATACTGAGATGGAATGGACATGTAATGAGGACGAAAGGTGAGAGAATTACAAGAAGATTAATGGATATGAAGTATGTAGGGAAAAGATGGGAGGAACAGATAGCAGCAAGTGTGCAAGTGAGAGAGGGAGAGTGGAAGAAAGTGCCGGAGGAAGAATGGTGGAAGGACAGAGTTGGAGGCATTTTACTAAACAGACCCGGCCAGACTGGAAACAGTTCATGAATTTTACTCTTAGCCAGATGCTGGGGTAGTTTTTCACATTTGGTTTATTAATGCTATTTTATCATCCTCTCTCCAAACTATTGCAGGTGCACTTTCTCTTAACAATTCCCTCAACTATCCTCTTTAAATAAATACCTTAATAACCCTTATGTTGAAAATATTATAATTTGTAATTGTAACACAGTTTTTTTCAAAAGATAAAATAGGCCTATACATTGCTACTAAACAATGCCAAGAAAAGAAGTAAACACAAACAACATGTTTATACATTAATTAATGATTGATATTTGTGGAAATTAGGTAAAAATGTGTGCTAAGTAAATTGAATGTATACATTTTAAATAATAATTTTGACCAACTGGAAAACAACCAAACTCATATCAAGAAATTATGATAAAAGCTACTTGATCTACTGTCACATATTCATAATTTTAGTCATGTGATCTTTAATTAAAATGCTTGATAGATATCAATATCTATAAAATAAGGATAATAATACAGTAAAATGCTATCAATGTTGACAGATATTTATATATGTTTGTATTTTCTAAAGGGTGCTCCTTATGTTGCTTCATAAGAAAATCAAGTTATACTTTAAGAAATAAAGGTTTTTCTGGTAATCGAAACTTCAGGATCTTTTTCACCCCTAAATGTTTTCTTTGGTCATAAATAATATATATTTTTCAAATGAATGTAGTTTTGTTGTATGTGCCTGGTCACATTGCTGATCTGTGCTGGACCTAAATAAGTATTTGTAAGTTTGTTTCTCATTCTTATTAAGTTTGAAAATAAATAATAATTACACTAGGGCTGGGCTGCTGCTAATTTCCGATCTGATATTCAGCCAATTCTGGCATAATTGGTTAAGCCAATGAGGGTCATTTGAAAGTCTATTATTAACACCAATTTTTTGAGCAAATTCGGGTAGTGGCAACTTGGCAAAAAACTTGGTCGATCTGAAAGAAGGAGACGGTAGAGTCTGTTTACCTGTAAGAAGGGGTGTGAGTACTTGAAAATTTGAGTCTAGTTTTTGTAGCTGGACAAACTTGATGATTTTTACATAACTCGAAAAATTTGAGAACTCAGAATTTTAGATATTTTATTCTTGAAAATTTCTAATTTGATTAATTTTATTCAATTTTAAGATATAATTTCAAAGCAAATAGAATCCCTCAATATTTTCTTTTGTCCAATTTAAAAAAATAATTGTATGATTTTATTTGATTTATTTTTAAAATTTGACTGTAAATTTCTTCACAAAAAAATTACGTTTGTATTTATATATAGATTATGCATGGCTCTATTACAGAAATACAACTTGAATTAAAGTACAAAATGCCTACTCGCACACCCCTACTTGTTAGAGGAACAACTGTCTGAAAGGACAGTCTGTGACGAGTCATACTTGTCTGAAAGGACAGTCTGTGACGAGTCATACTTGGTGGGGCTTGCAAGTGGGATAAAGTGAGAGAGAGATATTGCTAGATGGTAGATTTCAAGGTCAACACTTTGCCAGCAACAGACAAGAGAACGTGTTAAAGAAAAAAATTCAACACTAGCTCATGACAACTGGATAGCTCAAATAATTGTTTGCCTTAGTTGCTTATTTTATAAATATAAACTGATTACTATATTTAATTACTTTAATGTATTTATTTTTTATTTTATCATTTTTGTTTGATATAAAGTACTTATATATTTTTAAATATAAATAATAATAATAATTTTTAATTACTTTTCATGGAAAAAGTTAAAACAAATAAACATGATCCTAGTATTTGAATAACTCTGTGTTTATTTTAAAATAATTGTGTATTATTAATATTTATGTCCACATTTGAGCAATTTGTATTTATATCAAGAGGTCTAGAACAGTTATAAACCTCTTCACCATTTTCAGATAGTTACCACAGCAGATTTTAGTTTTTTACTATAACTGTATTTTATAAAAATCAAATAAATAGCATTGTTGATCGGCCAAGCCCTAAATTATATTACACCCATAATATCTCCTCACTCTCATACCAATATCTCCTCACTCTCATGGCAATACCTCCTCGCTGTTATGCCAAGATCTCCTCACTCTCATAGCATCGGAGGAGTCTCATGCCAATACCTCCTCACTCTCATGGAAATACATCCCCCTCTCATGCCAATATCTCCTCACTCTTATTGCAATACCTCCTCACTCTTATGCCAGTATATCCTCGCTCTCGTGCCAATATCTCCTCACTCTCATGGCAATACCTCCTCACTCTTATTCCAATACATCCTCACTTTCATAGCAATACATCCCCCTCTCATGCCATTACCTCCGCACTCTTATGCCAGTATATCCTCGCTCTCGTGCCAATATCTCCTCACTCTCGTGCCAATATCTCCTCACTCTCATGCCAATATATGCTCACTCTCATGCAAATAAATCCTAGCTCTTGTGCCAATATATTATCTCATGCCAACATATCTTCGCTATAAAGAGTGATATGATTGACTTATCCATTTATAGGCACTACTCTATTCTGTACCCCTTGCAGAGTGAGTATAAGTATGCTCGGAAGTTGCGGTGCTCGCCTCTGTACAGTGTATTAGAGACAAGAGGGGCTGTGTTTGGAACAAGAATGGGATATGAACGACCACTCTACTTTGATTCAACTTATAAACGTAACTATATGTTCATTTTGTGTCAATTAAACTAAATACAAACCCTAATTAGAGCTTTCTAAAGTCTTAGTTGCACTTATCAAAATTTAAGCTATGGTAAACTTGTATACATAACTATCTTATGTTTCACCATTTCCAGCAGGCAATCCATTGCCTCAAATGCCTCCAGGAAGCTTTTATAAACCCAGATTTTTTGACTTCATGCTGGAAGAATATCTAGCCTGCCGAGAAGGTGTTGGTATTATTGACATGTCATCATTTTCCAAAATGCAAATAAAGGTTTGTTAAATCTATCAAATCAAATTCTACATTATTATTTCAATGGCTCATATAATAAATTATATAAAACATATATTTGTATTATTATTGTAGTACTTTGATTGTTTTTTGGTTGTTTTATAGAAAATATTTATTTACTACTATACACATTTCAGTCCGAGACTCGAGCTACCTATGTTATTTGGACTTCAGAAACATACCTAAGGTTGGGCACACACTGCATCTAACATTATGACTTAACACACAATGAAACAACACAACTGACAAGACTAGAGTGTGTTGGTTTAATCCGAGCTTAGTTGGTTGTCGAAGCTAGTTTTGCTAGTTTTTTTGTGCAGTAACAACATGTAGGTGAAAAAGCCTAAGAATAACGATATAGGCTTACTTACTGCCGAGCTAGATGTAGAAAAACATATAGTATTTGTGTAAGAGAGGCCTGCATTGTACAATTTTAATATCAAGGACTATCATAGTAAAGTTTCCAACCATCCTATTGCCAAACAGTGAGTGAACCCAGATTCTGCTATCATGTTCCTCTTCATATACCATCACCAACCACTCTCACAACAACAAAGCTACTTTCTCATCACTTTCCTTCATTTTGAAGAATACATATAGAATGAGAGAAGAATATGTTTTATCGTGTTTTGTCCTATCATGTTTCATGACTAAAACTACCTTCACACAAATTTGTTCTATGAAACTAGAACATTTTTGTTCCATTGTATGTTAACACATAGAGTTGGGTGCAGTGTGCATTTGGCCTAATAAAATTGTTCCAGGCTAATAGGAATTAGCTTGCACATAGAGACATTATTAACCCTCAGTAAAACTATGAGGAACAACAATTACAAATGATGACATTTGACTCACCAAAACCCACTTGGTGTTTACGTATGTGTGTATATAAATGTTTTATTTTAGTCCAGTGGCACAGAAGTGGTGGACTACCTACAGAAGCTGTGTTCTAACGATGTAAATATCCCAGTCGGGGGATGCGCTCACACTGGAATGCAGAATGAAAGAGGAGGTTATGAGAACGACTGTATGCTAGTTCGACTCACCAATAATAGGTGAGATGCATCATAACTTTCATATTTTGACCATCCACTCCAATAAAAATCTTATCGACAGATATAAAAGTTGTTTCTAACATCGCTTCTTACTACCCATTTGGATAGCACGCCTATGTACTAATTATAATTTTAGAGGAAGTGTATTCACATTTATGAGGAGGAAAATTGGAAACCACCCTTAGTACACTTAACCTCAATTTTAATCCCAATTTTCCCATCATCGGCAGTTTAGTCGATTGCGAGAGTGGCACGTTAAACCATGCGGCCATCTAAGTGGCTCTAGAAAATTTACTAGATATAATTTCATGTATTTATTTTTTAAGTAATTTGATCTGCAACCGTCACTTTTGATATATATTATCAATGCTATCAATTTTGGCCGCAAACAAATACGTATGTATTTTATATAATACCCCTCTAAACCTGGGCTCAATCTGAATGGTTTGTAACCAATTGGTAATTTTATATATACATATATATATTTATTTACTAAGGATACGTGAGAACCATTTTTTCAATTCAATACGAGAATATAAAAAAGTATTGAAACACGAGACAAGAAAACGTCCTTTGAAAGTAAAAAACATATAAATTATGTTTATTAAATTAAATATATAGTTTATAGAGTTCCTTTTTGACATTTGAGCTGGCGCTTGATTTAGATTGTTTTATTGTTCATTTAAACACTCGAGGTATAACTCATACAGCTTTTAAATTAAATTAATAAAATGGCGATAGGTAGTTACAATGAACACCATTTATAATTTAATTCTGTAGTGTAACAGCTTATATTGTCAAAGATTGATATTGAAAAACATTATATATATATATATATTGTGAAAATTTAATTTAATTTTTAATTTTTAATACAAAATTAACGATAATGAGGATGGGTATTTTAATAGGAAAGTGGGGAATTTTATATATATATAAAATTACATAAAGCATTTATCTATTTATTAACTTCAAGTCCAATGTCGTCAACAACAAAAATTACATGAGATAGGGAATAAATGGATTGTGGACTTGCTCAGACATTAAAAAAAATGATTTCAATATTTGGGTTCTCAAAACAACAGTTACTTTTTTACTACAAAATAATTGAGCACGGTACTCTCTCAGGACCTTTGGATCATGTTGGAAAAAATATACCTTTACCGTCAATCTCCTCAAGGAGAGTGGTTGTTGGACGTTAAAACAATTAATACTAAAATAAGGACATTGTATTCGTCGAAGTCGTTATGGCAAAAATAATCAAATAAGTTTCTTTCTAAAATCAATGTTGAAACAAAAAAAAAAGAAGTCTACAAGAAAAAAAGTTTATGTCAGTGAATTAAACTATAATTAATGTCAACCTTGGAACATTGAGTAGTAAAATGTTAAACGTTAAATGCAGTCTAGTCGAAGTTATAGTATCCAACAAAAGATGAATCACAATTTATGTTGGGGGTTAATATCACCTCATGTTATTTTCATCCGGAATGTATTTTTCAGCGTTGAAGAGGCTAGATGCTAGTAGATCTAATAATCTCACAAGTCCCAGGCCCATTCTGGAAGCTATTAAAGTAGGCTCAGGACATGGTACCATACTCCACTGGCATAATTGTGATGCTATCGTCACTAATAAAGCACTGCCATTCTCACAATCCTTTCTTCAAATCAGTAAAAGGAAACACCAAAAAAAACTCTTTAGTTTCTCTTAAAACTTCTGCGTCTCTTCCCTTTTCTTCCACAACAATGCCAACAAACAAAAAAAAAACCTCGCTTCTTTTTACGTCTTTCCCCTGTCCCACTGATGGAGTCAATATCTTTCCCCCTTGTATGAAGCAGCCATTATTCTTATGTGTTTCCTTCGACGCAATGCAATGTCCTTTGAAAATAATAAGTTTTAAATAAATAATCACTTAAGAATAAAATAAAGTTAAATAAAATATAAATTGACAGAATTAAAATTCTTACAATATATATAGGGGAAGGGTGGGGCTATTTTTGAGTTATTACGGTATTATCGGAAATAATAAATTCCCCGTTTTTTTTAAATTTCTTAGGGCCTTTATTTGCTGTTTTTATATCTCGAATTTTCAAGATTCACTTTTTAACTTTCAAGACAAGATTGAGATTTTTTTTTTAATTTTTGAGTCTCGCACATCCCTAATATTTACACACTTGTGGGATCCTCATAATTATTTCCAAAATCATTGTGAGTTTAATAAAACGTTAAAAAATGAGTATTTTGAAGTATTGTTTTAACTATTCAATTTTGATTGATTAAAAAGTGCCAAAAAAAATTGTCAAAGGAAACCAAGAGTTGGATACAAAACATAAAAAGATTGCCTTTATTAGTTCTCGGTGATTCAAGTATCCATCTGCCTTCCATCTTTCTCTTTATTTATTTCCCACTTTTCCCCTCCCTTTTCTCTTCATCTTCTCTTCATGTATGAGGGAACCATGCCAGCAGCAACGACTGAAGTGCACTCGCAGCAATATTTGGAAACCTTACTTACTTTCCAAACACGCCTCATAGTTAATTTGTATGTAATTAATATCACTTTATGAGTGCATCTCTCCATAACACACTTAAATCACTACTCGCAGCTACTTCATGGTGTCCCCAACCAGTCAACAGACCCGGATCTTTGAGTGGATGCACCAGAACCTGCCCTCGGACAGCACTGTTGACATCACCGACATGACGTCCATGTATACAGTGATCAATGTAGTGGGGCCCAAGTCCCGAGAGCTCATGGCAGAACTCTCCAACTCGGACATTAACCTTCACCCCTTTACCTACAAGAAGGTGAACGTCGGCTATGCCTCGGATGTGATGGTGATGTCCTTTACTCACACGGGCGAGCCAGGCTACTGCCTCTATATACCGTCTGAGTACGCTCTTCATGTCTACGATAGACTTATGATGGTACAGCATATCACGCACTTCTTATAACAAATCTATCAGCTCAAAAATGTATTTTGTGGTCATGAAACTCCCGAAAAAATAATAGTATGCTCACAAAATTAGTGAATCATCCTTGTTGCACACCTGGAAAAATACTGGAATATTTGGGAATTTGGGACACTTAGGTGCAAGTTTTAGATACATTTGTATTGAATTAAAAATGAGCTAAAGAACTAAACACGGTAATTTGAACATTTCTTTTCTTCATCCTGAAACACTGGGTCAGAAGTATTTTACCTTGTTGAAAACATTCATACGGCCTAATTTCTAATTTATTTCATACACCGTATTTTACTGTATTATTAATGTTCTTTTTGTGTACCACACACATTTAGTTAAAATTGAAATGTGTTTCCCCTCATTCTTTCCTCCGTCTTCAGGTTGGTCGTGACTTTGGGGCAAGAGATGTAGGATCACTCACTCAACGTTTCATGCGAATTGAAAGGTTTATGCCATTTTGGGCCGAAGAGCTAACAAGTGTGACAACTCCATTCGAAGCTGGACATGGACATCGTGTCAAACTAGATAAGGAGTATTTCATCGGAAAGTTTGCCCTCCAACGGCAGAAGGACCAGGGAGTGACCAAGAGATTGGTATTCTTTCACCTGGAAGATGTTGACCCGAACCAACATGTGTGGCCGTGGGGTGGAGAACCCATCTACAGGAACAACGAGTGTGTTGGACATGTCACTTCTGCTGGGTGAGTTCTTTCAACAGAGACTTGCCTTATGGTCTTATACCTTCAATAGCAGAGTTATTAACACCTAATTAAAGGGATAGGGATATGGAAGAAGATTTATGGTAAACACAACTACATTATCATAAATAGAATATGTGAAAACCATAAGACACCTGAACCAGATTTGAACCCTGACCATATTAATGTTGTTGATGTATATTATTTAGATCACTCAGCCGCCATTGCAGATATCAAAAGTATTGTAGGATTATTTAGTGTGACTTAAGATCTGAAATACTGAGTGAGAGACTCATTGACTGTAATAAGCCATGTTCTGCCTCCTCCTTGAGCTTCCAGAATTTTCTCCTTTCTTTCAAGTCAGACAGTTCCTCCTAAGTTACTATTATAATAAATATAATTGTTTATAAATATCTTTAATATTATCACTAAAAAATAAGATTTAGTTTACATTAAAATTTAATATTAATACTATCCAGAATGATCCAAAGTAGTTCTTTAAATCTTATTTCATCACTTGATTGATTAATATGACACTCATTTATAACAGCGTAATTTCTCAGGTCTTTGAACGACTTTATAATCGAGTATGATTATACTTCATACTACATAAAAACTATTTTCTCAACCAGATTTATGCCAAAGTATGAACAGAAATTATTTTTGGATAGTTTTTATTACTGTTAAATCCTCTTATTAACTGTGGATAGTAATTTAATTCAGAGAAGTATGTACAGAAAAGTAAATTATTTTCAAAAGGACTATATGAAAATCATTTGTTAATGAGACCAAATTTACAAATCATAACCTTTTCAGAGTTATCTGCCAAGTATTGTATAAAAAACAGTTAAAATAATGTCATTTTGGATATATATATTTTTATATAATATACTTAAAAATATGCGGATTAAAAAATCTGGAAAACTTTGAAAAAATAACAAAACTTTCAAACCATATCACCCATTGTATGATTGGGAAAAATTCACCCTTCAATATGTTAGTTTAAAAATTAAAATTATTACTTTCATTATTGTATTATATTTGGAAGAAGGTACAGGAAAGGTGGATAGAAACAAATAAAAGGGGGACAAACATCCAATGTCCTTTTCCTGTGTTTGTCCTTTATGTTTTTACCTTTTACATGTTCCTATCTATGTGTCCTATCATTCTTTACCTTTTTTCTTTTTCTACCCTTTTGTTTTTTGGTTTTCTCTTTTAGTAAGTTGCGTTGCGCGTTTCACACTCCTCCCTGATGAGTTCCGATAGAATGAAACCTAGGTCGGGGGATTGGGCGGTGACGATCAATTTTCTTTAAGAGGCAACCATTACCTCTTTGTCCAATGGCAGCAGTGTAAAGTGTGAACTGTGTTCTTCTTTTCATTGTAAGGGCCATATTGTGTTTGTCCCCCTTTTATTTGTTTCTATCCACCTTTCCTGTACCTTCTTCCAAATATAATACTTTAATTACTGGAAATAACCCCGCTGAATACTACTTTGTTACCCACTTTTGGTACAGTGGATCGGGTTAACTGTCGACCTTGATGTGGATTTGTGACGTCACTAAGTACACTAGCCAGCGCATTACATACACGAAGCTATATAGAAAACAAACTGACTCTTTTTATTTTTTAAATATGTATGTGTAGTTGTTTTGGTATTAAAATATAACTGCTGTGTTCTGTGTGACGTAAACAATGACAATCAAATTCTTTAAAGTGGCACTACATTTCTATTTTCTTTACATTGATGTGAACATTGTGTGCAACACATCCATTTAAATTAAATTAAACTATTTTATTTTTATTTGAAACCCTATGAATGGCACATTCCTATTTCTAAAGGATAAACACACTCGTGATACTAGATCAGAATCCACTCTACATATGTCTATTCCCATTCATAGATCTCAAACATATGCTCATTCTTTTCCTGCCACAGGCTTGGAACAAACTAGATAACTCTACTAGCCACCTAACATCTAAATTTCTCTTCAAGCGTGCGGTCACACAATATAATATCTTGTCTAATAAGCTAAACTGAGTTCTTGAAAATACTTTAGCTTTAATTGAGTGTATGAATGAGCGTGGACTCTTTTTGTTTAATTTCCTCTAGTAAAATGTGTTTGTTTTCTAAAAAGTATAAGATTATATGTTTTATTTGGCCCTGGCTAAGTGAAAGAGAAGGCTAACACCTTAGCTTTGCCATATAAACAAAGGCCATCATCATCATCATCATCGTCATCATTATTATCATTATTATTATTATTAATAATATTTTTGCTATAGAAAAGCTATTAAATTATATAATTCCTAATTATTGCAGAAACAAAAATTTTATGCATAGATTTTGCAAGTATTTACAACCAGTTAAACATTTATAACATTCTGTTTTAGATATGGTTTTACCCTAAGTAAGTTGGTTTGCTTGGGTTTTATTCGCCACCCTGGGCGAAATAAAGGCACAAGACAGATCATAACTGAAGAATTTATCATGGCTCGGAACGCTAAGTATGAACTGGACATTGCAGGAAGCAGAGTAGTTGTTAAGCCCCACATTCATGCCCCGTACTTTGCTACTGCCAACATAGATAACAGTAAGAAGAAATACAGACCAACAGTCGTGAACATCAAGTCGCCTGAAAATATTCGCTTGCCATACACGGCTTAACACCTCCAACAAACAAGTGTTATTCAGTTAATGTTGTACAAAATAGTGAATTGACTGAATTTATAATGTTTATATGTGTCAAGTATATTAAGATTAATCACCAGTAGATTTCAAGTGTGTCAATCAGTGTTGTAGATAGGATTTATTATGAGGAAGGAGGGGGGGCTTCATGCACAAATAGAGTTTTGGTACAAATGCCACTCTTTATATGAAGAAAAATACATTGTTGCTGTTGGTTATATTAAATATTAAATTATTAATATTAATGCATTTTTTTTTCATTCACAACCTCTATATCAGGGTCAACTCATGCGATACTCACCTCCATTCTTCAGCTCACTTTCTACTCTCTGTTATTTTATTTATTATCAGTCAGTATAACTCGATTACTGGCTGCCACCATGAAGTGTTTTTTTCTTTAGTGCTTCAAGGAGTATATGATGTGAAGTGAATTGCTAGTGATTTTGTATCCTCGTGGTAGTGAGCTTAAACACAGTTACATTGAGTGCGTAATAATATTATTTTATTAAATATGTTTGGCTTGGAAAAATATATAAATATGTTCTGAAAGAGGGTTCGTACCAGCCCGCGCTTACCTTCTCTCATCTCTATCCACTATACAACATTATTTGATCAAATATTGAACAGAGGATAGAAGGGCAAGGTCTAAACACTCACCAGAAAACTGTAGGCCTTGAAATTACGATTAAAACACAACCAAACACATAATTATGTAATTTTCAGGGTACATCATTCCCCTTTTTCAGCAGAAGAGAGTAAAAAACAAACTGGAGTATGGCAGCATGGCTAGAGCTAGATCATGGTCACTTACATACTGTTGCTCGTTTCTTGATTTGTATTTATTTTTTGCTTGGATTATGTAGTTGTTTGTTCAAACTTGTGTCTTGACTCTTGGTAGATGAGTAGAATGTTGTATTTATATTATATTTAATTATCACTTATTTATTATTATTATTATTATTATTATTATTATTATTATTACTATCTATATAGAAATGACTGACTGGTGTGAATAGGCCTGCTTAGGAGCAAAGGAGAGACAGTCATCTAAGGTTGAGAACGGGGAGGTTCCTGGGTTTGGTTATATATTGGTGAGCAAGTTCGCCAATGTATATAATCAAATCTAATACAACATTCTACCCATCTACCAAGAGTCAACCAACATTGTTTGACAGTAGTTCTTGTATGCGCTGGTGTTGTGTGCTGTGGGATGGAGTCGGCTTGTTGTCAGCGAGTGAGACGATAGTCTGCCTTGAGCAATCAATCTGGAAAGTTGTGTGCACAAGTTCAAAGTTAAGCTTATAAATAGGGACATTCGAAATATGGATCTGTGATAGCACAAATTTAAATTTACGGTTTTCACACAAATAGCATAAATTTGAGTTTTTTTTAATAAACACAATTTATTTGTAGTTTGGCAAACATGTCATGCTATATTATTTTCAACGTCGTAGCATGCTTTTTTTTTTAACTTAACAAAAATCATGATTTATACTTTTACACATTTCGATAGATTTTTTTTTTTTGCATTCGGCATATAAAAGCTTTCAGGCTAGGTCCAAGCGAGGACATTAATATACATGGACCTTGCTGCAAGCAGTCATGTTTGGTGTAATCATAAATTGACAATTATTGCAATTTGTAAAAATCAAGGGTAATAATATTGAAATATCAATTTCTAAAAGTGGAATGTTTCGTGCGTATTTGTATTTAATTTCTCTACGAATATGTTAATATATAGTTACACATAATATGAACGAAAAATGTAGACAGTTTTATCCTAGTTCTGTAACGTTAACGTATCATGGGACCGCAGGTATTCCTGCGTGTAACACATCAAATCAGTTAAAACATAAAGAGGAGAAAGTCTGAAATCTCAGGAAGTACAAAACACCAGGCATAGATAATCAGTTCGTTGAATATGGCCAAGGAGAAGGATTTGTCAAATGAATTGGCAAAAAACATGTGAGAAAGCAGTTTGGTTAACATGTGCAAAAGTTGACTCAAAGATTTCTTGTGACATACAGCAATGTTCTGACCGACAAAAAGAACAAACCTTAAGGAAAATGATCTTGCCACAATGGCAATGTTTTCATTTAAGGGTTAGTATTGCTAACAATGTAAGAAAAGTTTGTTTTACAATTAACTTAGGGTGGGGAAATAAATAGTAAATATACAGTACTCGTTTTGGAACAAGTTCAGAATACAATAGCACCATTTTGATCAATAATGAAGCCATTTATTTACTGTATGGAATAAAATTAAACATCACTGTGTGCTCACCATAATATGCTAGTAACCTAATGTTGGTGTTTAAATTGTTGGGTATCCAAAAGTGTGCTGTTTTCTGGACCTAAGCCTTGATTCTTGTTAATGAATACTAATTCAACTCATGTTGACCTAAATAATATCACTTTCAGAATATAATATCATAGCTTTTTGAAAAAAATTAACCTCACCTTTTTTTATTAGCGCTAAGTGATCCTTATTGAATTGAAGTGCCAGAAGAATTTTATTTAAACACCAATTATGAACTACGAGGGTCATCCAGAAAGTAGGGTTACAACATTTACTTAGGATCGAAAAATGTTTGTAGGTAATTGAAATTTACAGGATACTTCACAAATATATTAACTATTTTTCAATGTAATCACCGTTTAGATCGAGACATTTCTGTAGTTGGGGCACCAGCTTTTGTATGCCAATGTCATAGACCTTCGCCGCCAGCTCTTTCAGCCACTTCTTCACAGCTTCCTCGACCTCCTGATTGTTGGAAAAACGTTTCCCATCCAAAAACTCCTTTAGTTTAGCAAAAAGGTAATAGTCCGAAGGCGCCAAGTCGGGGGAATAGGGTGGGTGGGTGACAATATCCCAGCCAAACGATGTCAGCAGCTCCTGTGAAACTCTCCCGGTGTGGGGCCTGGTGTTGTCATGCAGGAGGCTGACTCCCTGGGTCAGCATTCCCCTTCTACGGTTCTGAATGGCTCTTCTGAGTTTTTTTTAGGGTATTGCAGTAAGCCTCTGCATTAATGGTAGTCCCTTTAGGCATAAAATCCACCAAAAGAACCCCCTTACAGTCCCAAAAAACAGATGCCATGACTTTTCCGGCTGAATGGGTTGTCTTGAACTTTTTGGTGGCTGGAAAAGATGAATGACGCCACTGAAGTGATTGTCTTTCAGATTCTGGGGTGTAGTGACACACCCTCATCTCATCCCCCGTCATGATAGAGTCCAGAAAAGCTTTTCCCTCCTGTACAAAACAATCCAAAAATTCACGCGCTGCGGTGACACGATTTTGACGGTTCTCCGGTGTGAGTATTCTGGGCACCCATCTCGCACACAACTTCTTGTAACCAAGTTTTTCTGACACAGTATCACCAAGGAAACGGCAGTCATTTCACACTTGTTCTTCAATTTTTTGCACAAGTTCGTCAGAAATCACTGATGGTCTCCCACTCCTTGCCTCGTCGTATCAGTATGGCCTTCACAGAACAACCTAACCCACTTTGTGACATGTTGTCGACTCATCACATCACTACCATAAACTTCCACGAGCTTCCGATGAACATTCGTGGCAGTATTGTTCTGCAAAGTCAAAAAACGGATGACCGCGCGGATCACAGGAGGGGG
>CABEEJ010001292.1:0-44713 GCA_901482245.1 Timema douglasi | reverse complement strand
CCCACCCCCCTGTTTTTGATCAATCTTAAGTACCTACAAAATTTCCCTAATGTAAAACATTTTGTGAAACTTTCTAACCAAGGTCATATTTATATTAAAATTTTAAAGTAAATCTGTGCATTCAACATTTCATTTTCAGGATGACTAATGAGTTGTAGGGAGATAAAATGGATTTTTCTTGCGGTCACCGTAACTGGCGGCCGACTTTAAATCTAACTGTAGTTTAGGTTTAACGGGTCTTGGTTCCCAAATTAGATAAAATCAAGTGGCGCCAATTGTGTCAGGTTCCCCCCTGATGTTTCGTGTACTTCAGTTTTGTCCCTTCACTACACCTCATTAGTTATCACAAACTCCAATCCACCCCAACTCATCCTGTAGCCGGTCAGGCATATGCACCAATATTTCGAGAGAAATGTCATTACAATATTAAAAAGTTATCTATAAGTGCATTTATCAAAGGTGGAAACATGAACAATATTATTATTTTTGAACAATAGAATTTGAGTAGATCTGTGTTACATAACACTGTGATGTACCCCACCCTCCTATGTAACAGCATGTAGACACTTGAGCTCCCCCCTCAAAACATTACGTGGTTTAAGGACTACCCCCTCTTTAACATCTTTAACAATTACAATGGGCTCTTTGAGGTGATGTAGGTAATTGACTGTCTTTTCTATTTATCGCCGCATCTCAATACCTGTTCAGGTTATACGCATATAACATACATCTTATATATTATACATACTGTTGATATATAAATTTTTACATCACCGCATCTTAGTACTGTTCAGGTTATACACATGTACTAATTAGTCTAATGGGTATGGATGAGGAAGGAAGCATTTTAGAGTTAATCTCCCAGCATTTGTGTAGGAGAGTGGGGAACCATTTAGAGAAAATCTCCCTCAGAAAATCTGTTAAGATTCACTCTATGATCTCATCATTAGCAGACCAGTCTAACACGAAAATGGCAACAAAATAATTAATTATACTGTTGTAGGGTTGGGTAAAATATAATTTAGAAGAAATATACTCAAATTTTAGCAGAGTGATAAACTATTTAAGGAAAAAACACCCTCATTACATTTTATTTAAAAATATATTTTTATCTGAAATTGTAGGGGGTGTAGGGTAACCCAATAACTTTATCTCTAAGATAAATTTTTTGTTGTTAAGAAATTGCTGAATTTATTCTACCATTATGCTCACAAAAATGTGGGTAATCCAAAAATAACAAATACAAAATTTATTAATATTAATTATTGGAAACCAATCTCATCTAAGTGACGGCGTACCGAACGGCCATATTGGTAAAATTGCACAACTGAAACTTCATGTAATCTATTAACATCACAGCTTGAAACTTTACAACCTTAAAAACATAGAATCCTTTTTTAAATGTCATACTATTGCTCTTACACATGTAGGCATCACAGTGATATGTAAATAAAACCTATAAACCTAGAAAATGTCTAAACAAAACCCAGCAAATCCAATGTGTTTACATCACAACAGAGCACGACTTGGTCAGAGCAAGATGGCGCCGTCCGCTCCTAGTCGGATCAGCTATCCACATAGTATAGAGATCAGTGTTCTTCTCTATTTTAGGGCAGAGTCTGTGATGAACATGCATATATCATCAATACATTTGTGTGATCAATTAAGATTACAAGCTATCATTTATTATTATTATTATTATTAGCACCGCGTCTTACTACCCATTCGGGTTATACGCACTTACGCTAATGTGTAATGGTAGGATGATTGTGAAATGAAATGAAGGACCTACAGTTTAACGTGGAATCCGAACCACGGTGAAGGCCTGGCATTACTCACATTCACAAGATGTCTTGTCAGAGGTGAAGGAAGGGTTTGGTATTCAGATAAATCTTTGCCAGGACCGAGGATCGAACCCCGGCCGCCAGCATAGAAGTCTGACACCTTACCCCTAGACCGCCAGGTCACCGACCCGGTACATAATAGAAATAAAAGTGAAGTATGACATTATATGCACGTAAATGATTATGGTACCCTATCAAAGTAAGAAAAAATTGTTGAAACCAGAAACAATTGATAGCACTCGAGTGAACTTGGTTTGCTGAGTTATTGTTTAAAGTTAAAATAAGAAAACATGAGTCATTAGGCAAATAAGAAAATTTTGTCATAATAGTATGGTACACAATTCTCTCAAATGAATCAACAATGACTAGGGCTGCCAGATATCCAGGTTTTCCAAGATTCCCATTTTTTAGGTGGCTGTCCCGGTGTTCAGAAAGACCATTCAGAATGCATGATTGTCCCAGTTGTAACTATTTTTTGTTTTGTTCTCACAACCCCACAATCGGGTGTAGACCTATTAACAATATTGTTGTCGGGTTGATATGCACAAGTATAACACAATTAGGGAGAGACCCGTCTATTCTATAAGTTTAGTGATTACATTCTCTTTATATTTGTACGTTATTGTGTCATTGCGAGTATGTAAATGTAATCGCGGGGATATGTTTTATTCATGGTTCTAAAATTTATTTACATATTAAGTTTAATTTAGTATTAAAAGTCTAAACATGTCAAAAAAAACGTGAAAGATTGAGGCTAAATATTATTGTAAATATAGGTAGACTTTTAACTTTTGTTTGCCTTTATTTATTAAATTATTGGTGCTATTTTCTTTTGTTGTAATATAGAAAAGGTATTTATGATGTAAAAATTAAAATTAAATTTTGATATTTTTTTTCTGACCAGTTTGCCCTGGCAAAAATCTGGCAACCCTTCATTAACATATAAACCCAAAATAGCCAATATGCTTCGATTTTGAAGGTTGTCAAAGATTTCACTACCAACCTTGACCTCGTCCAATGTAAACCCTCTGCCTGCACGAAGTTTAATGTGATAACGGAATGTTGGACATCTAACAATAGGGCGAAGAGGTCCTGCAGCAGGTCTAGGTGCTATAGCACGCGTCTTTTTAATCCTGTTTTGCCTTCGTCTGAATTTACGGGCAGGTTGGTTGAACCAAGTCTTCACAAAGCGTTGCCAATCTTTGTGGAAATGCCCATTAGGGATCATATTATTCCGTTTGGGCGCCATCCTGGCACTATAACAAAATATTTACAACCATAAGCATAACAAGAACCTATATCAAATTCTCACGTTAATGCATTAAATATTATGTATTTAAAATGCGTTTTAAAAATAAATTAATTATAAAACGATTATATTGATTTGTTTAAAATGAGATATAATATTCAGATGGTTGAGATATTGAATGATTAAGATTAAAAATTAATATTACCACGTCTATTATCACTGTAAGCCGGAAAAAGACTTTATTAAAACCGGAACAGTTATATTTAAACAGGCTAGCCAACCCATGCATTTTAAAATCAAAACACAGTGATTTTTAATACTATAGACCCATTATTTTGCTAAGCACTGCAAAGTGACAATGCCACTATACTAAACACAATTGCAAAGACATAATTGGAGGCTCTATAAAAGTATTGGCCCCGGACTAGAAATTAAGATTAATGGATGGAGTGTTCGTGGTGCTGAACACATTACACCCTTTATCTGCAGAAATTGACACTATCGTCGCCAACATGTGGTGCCCACTTGGTCGGTATAGTGCAGAGTCTAAGATATACTTTCCATATAGTATAATCATCACTAAACTATACTTTTCATAACGTATGTATTTATCACTACACTATACTGAATCCACACAAACACCACCATTGAAATCAAAAAAGCGTGGCGCTCTGGTTTGACTTCTACTTTATTGTGAGGGGAATGATTAAAGGAATTATTTCAATGTTCTTTTGTGAAAACATGTATCAGGAAAATAAACGAGTTATTGTTTGAAAATAGTGAAGTATTATGCCACACGTGGCTAAAGAAACGTTTATATTAAAAGATATACAATTCAGTTTTAAAGGTAATATTTCACAAAGACGAATACAATCTTTAATATAAAATTTAAATTTGAAGAGATATGAAGCTATCGTCCATGTTGCTTACATTCTGCGAAGACTACAATATATTTAAAGTTCGTTATTAGCTTGTATATTGGTTTACTAAACCCTAAACCTTTTATAGTTGTCTTAATTAAAACTTCGATTTAGTTTATAGGTTGTACGAAAAGCTACTTTCAATATTTATATATTAGTTTGTTATTAGTTTGTATAATGTTTCAGAAACAATATTTTATTCAAAGTTCGGTAACTATTATGAAAAATTAGCTTATAACACAATTAAATAAGTTTGAATGAAAGAAAAAAGTGTTTATTATTTATAGGTTCAAACTATCATCTAGGTTATAAGCTTTAAAGGGGCATTATTATATTACAATATATTTAAAGTAGGCTCTTAACTTTTATATTGTTTTCAAAAACAATTTTATATTAAATGTTTGGTAAATATAATGAAATAAAGTAGCTCTAAAAATTTGATTAAATTTGTTAGGATGAAAAATTTTGTGTATAAAACTTTCGTTCAAACGAGATAATTTAGTTTTTAGGGTTGTGAGAAGCATCACTATATTAGCCTAAATCCAGTGGTGGAGTTATACATTTTTGCCACCTAGTGGCTACATATATTTTGCTGCACCTCTCCAACGTGGAAATCTCTTCGGACACCCCCCACCCTCAAGTCACTCTCACTCACCCTTCTGTGTAAACTATAGACTAAACATTATATAGAGAAGTCGTATATACGCCGTCTGTTGGCGAACAAGTTTTGTTATTAAAGATTGTTCAACCTATAGCTATCTGCCGCACAGACTTCGGATCCTTACAAATTATGTTCAGACAAAACAATGTCAGTTAAACAAAACATACCCATCTCTGATGGATAGTTTATTCGGTTTGAACTAACTGTGTCAGTACATTTTTTCTCTTCCGAATCCTGTACACTGTATCACTGGGGGGCATGATGCCCTTTGGGGCGTACCAATGGTGCTATCTATCCCTGATCAGGAGTAAAAAGAGTTTCTCTTCCGATGGAACATAAGTTAAATACAGTAAGGTATATGGAAGAAAGACAAAGTAGATACAGACTTATATTTACAGATAGTGCTAGGTGGGGAGGGGAGCCAGCCCTAGTGGGTGCAGCTTTCTATGACAGTAGTATTAATTATGGTCAGACATATGAACTACAATCCTACGCGTCAATATTTACAGTGGAATTATTTTCTATCCTACAGGCATTGAAATATATCTTGTCTTTACGTCCTCAGTTTGTAGTGGTATTATGCGACTCCTGTAGCACTTTGAAGACTATAAGCGGCTTTTCAGGCCCTCCATCACGCCCATTGATAATTCAAATACTCGAAGAATGCGCCTCTCTACGAGCTAGGGGCTACGAATTGGGGTACCAATGGATGCTTAGACACGTGGGTATAAAGGGTAACTAGATAGTAGTTAATTTGGCATCCAGTGTAATTTAACTTTCCATTGACATGAAATTCCACTACTATATAGCGACTTTATACCGAGGGTAAAACTGATAAGTCAAATTAAATGGAGCGAATGGTGGGACACATGCCAGCAGAAATCAAAATGGTACCATGGTGTATGTGGTACCAAAATTAGTTACACCATGGTTTTCGGGAGTTAAGGGTACTCGTAAGTTTATTTGTACAATAATCCGCCTTCGGTTCGGGTAAGCCTACATGCAAGTCCGACTTTATTTGATGCGCAAGGTTCCGTCCTCACATTGTGTAGCTCGTCAGGTTCTTGAAACATTAGAATATATATTTATGACTTGCCCTGTACATCAGATGGCACGGGAAAATTACATTCTTAATTATATCACAGACTTTTCTTTAGTTAATTTATTACACTTAGGCAATGTGACTTTGCATAGGCGGCTGTTTAATATCCTTCTGTCGGTGTGGAGACGTACAAAAATATGTCTTCCCGGTTATCTCGTAGACAAAATTCGTGTTGAGTTAAGGCTAATTCATGGGGGTCATACCTGGATTGAACGCATATAAAAATCAAGGAATTAACATCGGGAGTGAATTGAATACTGTTAAGTGGTAGGCCAGAAGGCTGTGAGTTTTGTTATTCTTTGCTCTATTTTTCATTTCCGTTTCCGGGACTCTCAACCATAGAATGGTGGCGCTAATCTAAATAATGTTCTAATGGCATATTATATCTTTTACCATCATGTGTAATTCTTTCTCTTACAAATAACTTACTTAGTCCAAAACTTTAGTAAGTTTACAAAAACTGGCCACGAGTGATTTTTTTTTATTTCAAGAGCCTTGAGCTTATGTTGTGTGTAGTATCGTGTGTAGCTCTCTTGTGCAATTTTCGTACGCCAAAGTTTCAACATGCCTAAATTTTCCCCTTTTGACTCTCGTCTTGAGGACATCAAGTCATATTTTGCCAGGTTTGAACATTTCTGCACCACTGAAACAATTGGAGCCGACGTAAGAATTTCTTGGCTCCTGAGATACATTGGACCAGTTGCCTACCAGGTTTTAACAGATCTCTACTCGCCAGTCGCGCCTGGAACCAAGACTTTAACCCAACTAAATACTCTCCTCGAAACTCACTACGCTCCCACAAGATCAGTGTACGAAGAGCGTTCTGCCTTTAGTTCTCGCAAACAGCGTGCGGGAGAGTCCTACCCGGCCTTCAGCCTATTTTACGTCATCTTTCCGCCACTTGTAACTTCGGAACATTCCTGAATGACGCCCTCGAGTCACAGTTTTATCACAACATCTCGTCGGACATGGTTTGCGACCAGATCAGGAATGAAGAGGGTAACATCAGCTCCATGGTTGCTCTCACTACTTGCTACGAAATCCTTGAACCAGCCAATGCACCGGCCAATGCCAGCGACAACCCTAATCTCAACAACGTGGTTCACCCATATCAACAGAAGAACAAACATTTCAAGAAAAAGTTCCAATCCAGTCAAGGATCAAAACCTCAGCTCTCGTCAGGACCCAATCATCAGCCGTCTCAAAGCGCGTTTTGTGCAGGTTTTGATGAGCCTCATGCTAGGCCTAATTGTCCCTTAAAAAGTGCGCAATGTTATAACTTTAATTTTAGAGGACATATTGCTAAGGTTTGTCACAGGGTAAAATATTCCATTACTCTCAGCATCAAGGAGATGTCCGTCAAATTTAGAAGGGCATACCTTACGTGTCTGTCCAAACTACTACAGCTTGTGACTTGTACGTGGTCAACAGTAGTTAGACACCAGCTCACAGCAGTGTTCATTTGGAAGTTAACGGTGTACCTCTCACCATGGAAGTTGATACAGCGGCCAGCGCTAGTCTTATTTCAAACACCTTCCTCTGGTGAGTACCATTCCACTTCGTGGTTGAACTGGGCATGAACTAGATCTTTTGGGGGAAACCACTCTTAGAATTTCTTATCAGGGGCATTCTGCTACGTTAGCCCTAGTAGTGGTTCGGGGCTCCTTCCCCTTCCTATTGGGCATATCTTGGATCAGCCATATTCATCTGAATTGGAATGCTATCTTTCCCATCAACTATGTTTGGCAGGTACAAGGTGATGTGGTGGGCTTGCTCAGGAATAAATATCCCTCAGTCTTCAAAGAGGTACCAGGGGACATTAAGGGTGTGGAAGTTAATGTAGTTCTGAAAGAGGGAGCCATTCCGGAATTCTATGTCCCTCGTGTCATTCCTATTTCTTTGAGGAATTCTGCAAAGAAGGCCCTTGAGGAAATGGAATCAAGCGGTTTTATCCATAAAACCAATAGTCATACCTGGGGAACACCTCTGGTAATTGTTCCCTGGGCCAACAAATCTGCACGGGTGTGTGGAGATTTCAGCGTGACAGTAAACCCTCAGTTTAAACTTGAGCACTATCCTTTAATGGTTATTGATGAATGTCCTCATTATATTCATCGCGCCCAGGCTTACCAACAACTAAAGTTGGGACCAGTTTCTCAGGAGATTTTGACTTTGAGCACCGTATGAACCGTATGAACCATACAAGTGCCTTCACCTTTCATATGGTTTGGCTTCGGCTCCAGCCATCTTTCAAAGTATCATTAGTCAGGTATTGGCAGGTATTGATTGTTTTATTTATTTGGATAACATATTAGTGTCAGGGGACACCGCTGAGGAGTGCCTAAGAAAAGTTGAAGTTATTCTACAAAGGTTTGTGGAATATAATGCCACTGTCAAACTGGAAAAGTGTCATTTCCTAAAGCCAATGGTTAGATTTTTTAATCAAATTTTGGATGCCTTAGGGCTACATACAGATTATCCTTCAAGCCAAAGAACCTTCATCAAAATCTGAACTTCACTCGTTCATTGGGTTTGTAACCTTTTACGTAAAGTTCATCCCCAACATGTCCACTATGCTCCATCCATTGTATGCCTTGCTCAAGCAGGATGTGAATTGGGAGTGGGGATTTAAGCAACAACGGGCTTATAATCAGTGTCTTCAGGAATTGAATGGTGATCAGGTGCTTATTCCATACTCTACCGGCTTGCCACTTAGAATAACTAGTGATGACTCTCAGTATGGTGTGGGTGCTGTCATCTCCCACATCTTCCCTGATGGGGTGGAACGCCCTATCGCTTTCACATCTAAGGCCTTCTTCAATGATGAGAAAGACTACCCGCAGCATGAGCGTGAGGCTGCAGCTATAATTTTTGGACTTAAGAAATTTAGTAAATACCTGTTTGGCCGACCTTTTGAGCTATACACTGACAATACGCCGTTGGTGACTATTTTTTGATCTAAAGCTAAAAGGCAACCTCTTACTGATCTTCGCTTACAACGTAGGGCCATCCTGTTGTCAGCCTTCCAGTACAAGATCACATTTCGAAAATCTGAACTGATTCCTCATGCTGATTTTCCTAGCCGAAACCCTTTCCCCGATCAGACTGAGGTGGAGTCTGATATCTACAAGATCTTTTTGGTGTCTCTGGGACCTCTCACTGCGGTCCAGGTGGCCACCAAGACCAGGAAGTATCCCATATTGAGTCGAGTGCTCACATATGTCCTTAATAGTTGGCCTGATGGGGTGCCCGATGAAGGTCTTCACCCTTTTCATCTGTGAGCCCTGGAATTGTCGGCAGAATCTTATTGTTTATTGGGGTTGTCTAGGGTAATAGTCCCGTCAGCATTTCGTCCCGAAATCCTAGAGCTCCTTCGTGAGCTTCATCCTGGCTCTAGTCACATGAAGAACCTAGCACGTGGTTTTGTGTGGTGGCCAGGTCTCGATGACGAATTGGAAGCTAAGGTAAACAGGTGTGATGTTTGCCAATCACTCCGGTCAACTGCTTCACACGAGCCTCTGATTCCTTGGTCTAGGCATACTAGAAGGTGGCAAAGGATTTATATTGATTTTGCTGAATTTGGAGGTAAGACTCTACTCATTACTGTAGATGGTCATTCTAAATGGCCTAAAGTCCACATCATGCACGAAGGTACCTCGGCAGAAAACACTTGTGAAGCTCTGCGCTCAATAACAACTCGCACTTGAAGTCAGGTCATCAAACCCCAATGTTCGGACTTTGTCTATGTTTCACATTAGTCATAACTTTGATTGTGTTCTTTTCTCTCTCGCTCACTGTACTTGATTTAAATCAAGACTATTAATGGTACTAAGGACTTATTGTTACTCTTATACTCTATATTATGCCAGTGCCAGCAATCAATGATAAGTTAATTATGCGTGGGAGAGTGCTATGTAGTCAGCCAGAATGCTGTGAGCTTTGTTATTCTTTGCTCTATATTTCATTTCCGTTTCCGGGACTCTCAACCATGGAATGGCGGTGCTAGTCTGAAGCATGTTCTAATGGCATATCATGTGTAATTCTTTCTCTTACGAATAACTAACTCAGTCCAAAACTATAGTAAGGTTACAACAAATACAAGTGTTCCTGGCCTATTAAAATTTAAAGCATAACCATAAATTAAAATTTACTCCAAGCGGCCAGCACACTTGGTGGGGATTGTATTACTATCTGAAATTGCGGAACGAGCACACTTGCGGGGGATCGTAGTACTAGGTACCTACAACAACCCTACATAGCCGTGGAACCTGGTTCTTCTGTAAATTTTTAGATAATTGACTTTGAACATACATCATAATTTCAACTAGCCCTCTAAAAATCACAAAGTTTAAGGTGTCATCGTTTCTATATTTGAAATTGCGGCACGAGCAAACTTGATGGTGAAGGTAGTACTAGGTACCTACAATAACACTACATAGTCGTGGAACCTGTATCCTCAGGATCTCTATAAGATCGCCAATTTTAAGTTTTCACTATTTCTATATTTGAAATTGCGGCACATGCATATCTGATGTATGTTTAAAGTCAAATATCTCAAAATTTCCCGAGTATCCAGGTTTCAAGACTATGTAAGGTTGTTGTAGGTACCAAGTACTACAATCCCCACCAAGTGTACTCGTACGCGACTTTAAATATAAAACCTGTGGCACCTTAAACTTGGAATTTTTGAAGACTAATTGCATGTCTGATGTAAGTCAAATATCTCAAAATTTCCAAAAGAACCAGGTTCCACGGCCATGAAGGGTTGTTGTAGGTACCTAGTACTACCTTCCCCACCAAGTGTGCTCGTGCCACAATTTCAAATATAGAAACTGTGGCACCTTAGCTTGTCTCTTTTAAATTGAGGTTATGTTTTCTAAATATCGTATTTTCTTAAAGTTTGCACAAGAACCCAATTTTCATACGGAAGATTTTTTAAAAATTAAAAAATTCATGATTTTTAAAGGTATTTATAAATTAGTTACTGATTTTAAATAAAATAATATCTGGTTGTAATTTATTTTCCTTTTATTTCTGTGTCGGTATCTATGTTGTATTTTAGATCTATGTCGTCTCTCGTGCGTTTTCTATGATATTTTTTTAAACCATAATTTATTGTTGGATTTATTAATTTTTCTAATGTTGGATAAAAAATGTTAGTATATTGTGGAGTTTTTCAGACCGGGTTGCTATTCCACACCCACATAAACATTTATTTTGGGGTGTTTGGGGTAAAACGCAAGCTTGTAACGAACTAAATATTTTACTAGATTACAAAGTTGAAAAGTTTATAGTTACAGGAATTTTAACTTGGATTTTAAAGAATGCGTTACAATAGCTAGATGAATATTACAATATAGGTGTTTTATACAATATTAATATAAGATTTTTACGTTAATTTTGGTGAGGAAGTACGAGATTTTTTTCAGGAAAATGTTCCTTTACACGTTTATTTAAGGCACTACTGCTTCTAAAAAAAATTTGTCAGGAGAACAGAGCGGGGCCCTGGTAGGAAATTCGATTCTATATCCAAACATATAAGTGTGCATAGTCCTACACCCTAAAGATCTGAGCAATTTGACCAAAGCTTGAGGAATTACGGGATTTTTTTTGTTCCGGAAAATCCTTCTCTACACGTTTTTCTAAGGCACTACAACTTCCAAAACAGAATTTGTGTTACGTGCGTAGAGTGGGGCCGTCATGGTCCCAAATATGTATATTCATCAATATATTTATTTGCAGTCCTATACCATGAATAACTCCCAATTTGACTTAAGAAAATATAAATATAAATGATTTTTATTTAAAATTTTGTTTTAATGGCTCTGACGTCAAAATCATATTTTCTGTCTATTTATTTGGTGAATTTGAAAGGTTTTAAGATCATCTGCGTGCTTGTGTATTTTTTAACTTCTTGTAATTTCTACCTCATTTGTTGTACCCCTGATTTTACCTTTCTTTTCCACCCATTATCATTTTTTTATACAAAAATAACTATACAACTATACATTCTTAACCATGACAAATTCTCCCAAAATTATTTTTCTTCTTATTAAATTTTAATATACCTTTTCATCGCTAGAGCCTCTACTTTCCCCACTCCTGCCTAAAGCAGGATATATCAACTATAAATAGATACTAATGACTCATATTTCTGGGCCAGACTAAGGTCAGAACCTGTTCCCCCCTCCGAAAGCCAGTCCACGCCAATATTTCATTTAAAAAAATCTGCTGTTCTGCTAGCGAGAATCACATTTCGTGGACAGTCTGTCTGACTCATGAATCCAAACCACTTTCGTTACTAAAGTAATTGAAAAACTGACGTAAACTATTCCCAGCCAAAATTACAAGTTGTATTATACCCATCACAATTACATTTTAACACTTTTAACTTTTAAAACCAATCATATCAAATTACTTAATATTTGTTTAGGTAGATTTTCATTACTGTTTTAGTACATTTTATTATAACTATTTAAACAATATTCCAAAACTGTTTTTTGTTCCACCCAACTATACAAATCTTGCTAGTGTTAGGTGAACTTTATAGCAAACTTACTTAAATATCAGTGTAAACTAAATTTTAATTTTTAAAACTATTTCTTTTATTGGTTTTTGGTTGCTTTTTCCAAGCCTATATAGACAGGCACGCGATCTAATTGTCAATCTGATAATAATCATTTTGGCTTGTCAGATCAGGCATCATATCCTGGGCCTGGCTGGGTGTAGGTCAACTTAAGGTTTTTCCCTAAACGGTTTCACACTCTTCTTCCATGCCAATGTGGGTGCACATCCTCTAAATCATACCTACCTCATTCCTAAACTATTAGTTTAATTAGTACATAGGCGTATAATCCGAAAGGGTAGTAATACGTGGTGCTAAAATAAACTTTTCAGAAAAATAAAATACAAACATTGTTCTTTGTCATGTCAAACACTTCCCATATAACCATCTTAAACAGAATCATTATTTTCAATATGCCTTCATTATTCTATTTAACTATGAATTCAGCTAGGAGTTCTGTCATCCAGGGAAAACTAGGATCCCACCGAACCTCGGTACCAATTATGGGTTTTAAGGCCATTTTGAATTAAAACGTGTATTTTATATCCACCTTAATAATCAATACTTTATAATAAAAAATTTTACCCGATTAGGTGCCCGCATGGTCAAACACGCTAATCTCGTGTTCGCTTAGATTGCCGTGGACGGGATTGTCAGGGTTTGAACCAGGTGTACTGAGGATGGTTTTCCCTAAATGGTCTCCTATTCTTTCTCTACGCAAATGCTGGTGCACTGACAAGTTATACACACCTCATCCATAGCCCATTAGCTTAACTAGTACATAAGCGTGTAACCAAAATAGATAGTAATACGTGGTGGGAATAATATTTCTATTTGGTTAAGGTTTTGAGAAATAAAACACACTACTAACATAGTACTGTAAGAGCATAATTATTTTAAGGCTTATTCTGGCAGGAGGTTAACCCCGCTTATACACTTCCTTGGAAGTCAAGAGTATTAGGTTGCCTTCCTGTTGAGAACAGCATATAGCTCATATAGCTTCATCCTGTTGACGAGCAAGCACGGTGTGACCTATAGACCTTCTGATTCATGTGAATCGAGATCAGCATGTTTGTGGGTGAGAAGAACACACGTTGTTGAATGTTGGAAGCCATGCTGGATGGATGTGTGGTAGAATTGCCGTTAGAGAGATGACGAGATAACATGTTATTTGGCGGTTCACCACTACCGGAGGATCGATCCCGGGTCTCTGGGTAGTTGTCACGAGTCCCGTTATCGCGCGTGCTCCCTCGTCACGGGGATTACCTCATACTTATGTAGTAGTTAGCCTCTATCTGGAGTAATAAGCATATCTTCTTGGACTAACTCGCTAGCCTCATTCTCCACGAACCATCCACCCCAATCACTACCCCTTGGGGTCCATCCTAACCATGTAACCCCCTAGGGTGCTCCGGTAATGTCTTAGTTAGGGTTGGCTACCGGGCACCCCAAATAAATAGGGATGTTATAATACTTGTATTGCAATAAATTAAAGAAATAAGAAAAATAGTCAATCATAACCGATGCCTCAAAATTTAAAATATGTACAATTTGTAAAGATATTAAAATAAACACGATAGCCCAATAAAAATAATCCCAAGTGTTAAACTTATCTTTAAAATATTTTTAAGAGATTTTTTTTTCAATTTTTTTATTGCATCGTCATGACAATGTTAAATAAAGGTGATGGTCAAGTTTGTAAACCTCCATAGTGCTCATCACGTAAAATTTTCATCAATAATAAAAAGGGTTTGAATTTAAATATAATATAATAGAAGACAATATTTTCTTCTTATTATTATTTCTGATGAGACTAATAATTGTCCGCACAAGACTTTTCTTTACCACCACGTCTTACTAACAGTTCGGGTTATACGGCTGTGCACAAATTACGCTGATGGGCTTTGTGATGTGGTATGTGTAATTAGGAAGTGTACCTACATTTGCGTGGGGAGAATGGGGAACCATGTAGGAAAAAGCACCCTTGGTGAACCCAGCCGGCATTGCACCCCTATATCCCTGTCCTTGGCAGTTTAGTCTGTAGCGCCTTAAAAAACGTGTAAAGAAGGATTTTCGAAAGAAAAAAAATCCCGTACTTCCTCAATGTTTGGTCAAATTGCTCAGATCTGTATCCTGTATGGTATAAACCTATGAACACTTATATGGTTAGATAGAGAATTGAATTTCCTATCAGGCCTCCGCTCTGTGCTCTTGACACAAATTCTAGTTTGGGCAATGTAACGCCTTAAAAAACAACGTATAAAGGAGGATTTTCCATTTTAAAAAAATCCCGTACTTCCTCAAGCGTTGGTCAAATTGCTCAGATCTGTAGGGTCTAGGCCTATGCACACTAATATGGTTGGATAAAGAATCGAATCTCCTATCAGAACTTTGCTCTGTGCTTTGGACACAAATTCTTTTTTGGAAGCTGTAGCGCCTTAAATAAACGTGTAAAAGAGGATTTTCCTGGGAAAAAAAAAATCTCGTACTTCCTCAAGCTTTTGTCAAATTGCTCAGATCTGTAGGGTCTTGGCCTATGCACACTTATAGGGTTGGATAAAGAATTGAATTTTCTATCAGGGCTCCGCTCTGTGCTCTTGACACAAATTCTGGTTTGGAAGCTGGAGCCCCTAAAAAAACATGTAAAGAAAGATTTTCCTGAAAAAAAATTTCGTACTCCTTCAATTATTGGTCAAATTGCTGAGATCTGTGGGGTCTAGGTCTTTGCAAACTTTTTTGGTCGGATAGAGTAATTAAATTATACTTTTACGGTCTCGATTTAAAAAACAACAACACAAATACCGTGTTCTATAATTATTTTCTGAACTAATTTTCTATTAGTTATATTTGTTTTTCTTGTGGTGGTCATGAACGTGTAGATTATTATGGATGTGGAATATTTCAGCCCAATTTCACATGATAACATTGAGAAAAAACATGGGAGTAAATGTGTTGTTTTCAATTTTAATAGATAGAATCCAATAAATTGTTTCATTATGAATACCTTTATGTGCCAAACTAATTTCTTGAAAAACATAGCTAAAGAAACAACTGTTCAGACAAAGCGTTTGACCCACAAAGGCTTATGGAAATGGGTATGTTTGTCATCGGAAGGCTATTTTAGTGGTTTTTATTTTGTACAATAAACAGAATATGGTGGGAAAATAGTTTTATAATATTTTTTATTTGCATTAGATTATATTCTGGGATTATGCTACCCACAATGGTGGTCATGTGGTCTAAGCATTCAAAATGTACAATAGGACCTACTAGATTGGGAGATTGGGCTCGAATCCAGTTTGGATCTGTTGGAAGTGGGGTTTTTCTAATGGAACGTCTACATTCATTCGAACCCATACCCGTATGCACATATGCAAGACTTGTTTGTGTCCTGCTAAACAAGGACTGTAAATGATGAAGTGCCGGTAGATGCAATTTCAACCAATATGTTGACGCCATCATCACTCATATTGTAGTTTACAAATATGAATTAAATAGAAACAAATTAATATATCAAATTAAATCATTTAAATGCAATTCCTTTTTATATATTTTCATGAACTGTTTTCCTGGGCCAAATAACTAGTTGCTATCGGGTACTAATACACTAGTGCACCTGTATGAATTTCTGATTGGTTGAATGCAAGCCAACTTCACTCAGTTATCTAAATGCAAAGGATGGACAAAGTTAATTCCTACACACGATTGTGCTTGCATGTCTTATTGTGGACACGATATTACGAGTCTGACAAGCATTGTAGACCAGCCTTAAAGGGTTTCAACTTTTCCTCAACACAAACGCAGCAACATTTTCTCTAAATTATAGCCTACCTTCAGTTCATACCCCATTATGGTAAATATCCAGATAACCCAAACAAATAAAATATGTGGTGCACAAAAATCCTTGTGTTGAATAAAAAGTGCCTCATACTACTGCAAAGATAACTTTTTCTTTGTTTAATAACTTTAAAATACTTTAAGCCTAAGTCACGAGATATTACTCAACTATGTGGTGTCAATTGGAGAGTTCATGTTGTGTGCAATAATTATATTTATATCGTAATTATAAATTATCTCAACTTAAAACTTAACATTTCATATGCAAATAAATAACAATTTTGTTCAAGATGGAATGTGTATTATTGTTAAAATAAATTATTTTATATTCTATAAACATTAACAAAAACAATATTTTATAAAAAATAACTTGTTGCATGGAAGGTTAGGTTTTATTAGGTTGGAATAGTTTATAACAGGTATGGTAAATCTATGGCACATGAACATGAATTGAGTGACACCATCATGAAATAAAACCACCTTAAATATTTTCCAATGTGTTATTTTTTATTTATTTTTTACTCAAAACATAATTTTGTATATATAATGTAGGGAGGGATAGCCTATTTCTAATGATTTTAATTTTTTCTGTGCTTTATGTGAATATATTTTTATTTATCTAAGTTAATAGAGCCATCTATAAAACCTAGAAATAATATTAATATTGATATTATTTAATTAAATGAGTGTATTAAAAATAAGAAAACATTTTTCTTTAAAGTATTTGACAAAGATTTTTTTAATTATATTAGTACACTATTAACAATTGTAACAATACAGTAGTCTAGATATGATAAACAATGGGTCTAGCTTGTGACACTTCATCATAGAATATGCGCAGTATCTATCCTACTATTATATTTCAAAGCATTTTTTATTAACTTGAGCATATAGGTCTTCTCATAGAAGTATGAAAATAATATTGAAACAAACAACATTTTTACTTGATTTTTGCTTTATTGAAGTATGTAAACACTGATAACATAGTATTATTATATGGACAAAACTTTTTTTTAACATTAATCACACCAATAGATTATTGAAAATTGTTACCGGTACAAAAAGGTTTTACTACACATTTTTACTTCAAGCCTGTGTCCCCACTTGAGGGGACTTTTTTAATATTCTATGATTTTTTCCATCACACCTCACTGTCCTTCAGGATATAGGGCCTAAACATATAAATAAATTATACTGAGATGGTATGGAGGAGGAAGGTAGAAGTTAAAGAATATGTACTTTTATTTGAATGTAGATAGATTGACAGGGTGTCTAGCAACCTGGGAAACAGGGAAAAGTCAGGGAATTTTATTAAAATCTGGGACTTTTACATTTTGTCTATAAAAAGCCTCATATTTTGATTCACAATAGTCAAAACAACACTTTTCTTCTTGTTAATACCTACCTGGAATCACTTTCACACCATTGTCCCTGTTGACCAGACTAATATCACTTCTCAAGGTCAACAAATGAGTTTTGTGTCTTTCCACCCTTCTGCCACGTTGCCAAAGTTGAATCATGGTTATTCACATGCGCGAAAACTTGATTAGGCATGGATTTTAAGTAGAAGGAACTAAGAATAGCTCTCTCTCTCTCAACTTTATTAAATCGTTCTTGCTTGAGGCAATCTTTTAATGACTCAATACAATTTTACTGAAATCTATTTTTAACTTAAAATAGTCCATTTCCCTGTAGGTGAAAATTGTTTAATCCCTTCATTGAGTGACACAATTTCAGAATGTGTATGTATCTAGGGGGAAAAAACACTATATTAATCTGTGATCTTAAAAAAATATTTTCATGATATACTTAATATTAATATATAGTGGTCTGCAAAAAAGTAAATTGGACCTGGAAAAGTCAGGGAATTTAAAAATATAGTTTAGCTGGACACCCTGATTGTGTTTTGAGCCGTGACTTTTCCTTCACTGGTACACCAAATGAGCTTGACATTTAGACTATAATATCTTTAAATTCAGCCTTTTTTTTATCATATTTCCCTCTTATTTTAAATCACTGATATAAATCACACCAGCCCTAGAGTATTAAAATAACATATTACCTTGACCTATTGGTAGCCTACTTATTTGTTATATTGTCACTTCCCCCTTCGTCAGCCTAATCTGTCAGTATGGGTTGCTGTTGAGGATAAGGGTGGTGACCTGATGTATGACTGTGTGGGCTCCCAATTTATGTACAGCTTTGGTTTTTAGGGTGTTATTGAACTACTTTTCACTACTACAAGATGTGATGTTATTAAGAATTTACTAAAAGGATTTGAAAAGACATACTCAAGAGCTCGTAACAGAATGAAGTATAGTAAAGAATGCCTAACCAATGGCTTGAATGACACTCATGGTGGTCCTACACAATTATGAACCTCGGTACTTTGGGTACAACGATAGCCCCCCAAGCACACATACTCAACGATCCGGCGTCCTAACCCACGTAGCTCCCAAATTGGGCATAGTGACCCCCTAGACTCAACGGTGAATTGTCAGCCCTGTTAACTTGTAAAATAATACTAGTTATACCACAACAAGGTCTGATTGCCGTCAGCACTTGTGTCCTAGTTTTTACTCACTCATCAAAACATGTTGCTATATAATCATTCTGTCACTTACAATTCACAACATTAGAATGTTAAAACAAACAAAAAAACACAATTTAAGGCATGTTGATTACATTATAATCATTCACTTTGTCTTAAACAAATCATCCTCTAAATAAAATAAGTTGTACCACTACTCAAATAAAAATATAAGAGTTTACCTTGATTGGTTCATGTTTTCAGAATGAAGATTTCACACTTTCTACGAAACACAGTATTGAGAATTATTGGAAATCAAAGCTGAAGTTTCCACCTTATGATGACCAGAAGCCCAAGTACTATGTTCTGTCCATGTTTCCGTATCCTTCTGGGAGACTGCACATGGGACATGTTCGTGTGTACACCATCAGTGACACGATGGCTCGTTTCCATCGGATGAATGGCAAAAATGTAAAGGCACATTTGAAAACACATACAAACACATTATTCAAGTATCAGATACCATGCTATATTACTCACTACTTAATTATATTTAAATTTGTGCTATTTTCACTTTAAAAAGCCAATACAAACCATGCGCTCATACTAATATTATTTTTTATAACCCTGATTTTGGTCTAATACAATTATTTTTAATCTGAATCTTCACTTTACCTTATCCTAAATTTTGTATCTGATTTCTTTTTTTAGCAGCGCATCTTAAAACTTTTTCAGGTTATATGCTTGTTGTTATGAATGTGAGGAAATGTGTTGTGGAGTGATTGGCTACACTGGGATATACACGCTAATGTGAAAGACAGTGGGTGTGGACAAAATGTGGCCAGTCAGGAAAGTGAACTCCAAGAGTATTCATTACAGAGTGTAAAACTAAAACCATAGCAATTTTACATGTTTGTATTATGTGTAAGGTAGCCTCTAGGATTGTCTAGAATATAACACTTGTGTATTAATCATACTAGTGGCCTTAGGTATGAGGAAGATTAAATTTACAAGAAATGTACCTGAATTTGTGTGGATGAAGAGTGGAAAACCGTTTTGGAAAAAAAAACCTCAATACACCCGACCAAGATTTGAACCTTGGTCTCCTTGTCATCTGCATTCTAGTCTATTGCGAGCGTAACACCTTACACCATAGGGCCACCAAAGCGGGTTATCTGGATTTGAACACTAGAAAACATAAACAAAAGAGGCTGACTAACAAAATAAATTATGAATTTTTTTGTTTTAATTCTAATTTGATTCACATTTTTTTGGTTGTTATAGGTAATTGTTTTTGTTGATTAATGTAAAGTAATTGATAGTGAAGGAAGCCAACCTGAAAGGGTAGTTAAGTTAGGCCTAGATGGAAAAACACACTTTTATCTTCATTCCTTCTCTTCGTTTCTTCTTAAACTACTACACTATTACACTTCAAAACTTCTACATTCAAACACATTATTTTAAATTTTCAGAAATATTCCTTTATCATTTGAAGAGAGACATTGTAGACACACAAAAAATAAAGAAAGATATGCTATGGAACTACATGCTTCTAGAATAATTTTCTGGCAAAATTATTAGGCCCTTTTGATCTCGCTCATAGAAATTCTTGTGCGGTGATATAATCAGTCAGTTCAGAAAGTGCACGTTAAATACCACAACTAAATAAAACTAGCAGTCTGACCCGTTCTTCACCTACGTAATACGAATCCAAATTATATCAAATTAGGATGTTCAACAACAGATTGCCAATTAAAAATAAGTATCATTGTACAATACTAAGCTAACTTTGGCTACCCCAAACCAATTAGTGTCATTAATAAATTAGGATAAATTAAATATTTGAAACAAAATGATTACACAAACAAATTAATTTAATTGACAACACAATCTTTACCTTAGCACTATTATTGGTTTATCAGTGTTACAGAAACATGATGGGGAAAAAGAGCATCACAGCTCACCAAAGAGAATGTCTAATATATTTATTCTTTGTCAAATCAAATCCATCAAACAACATGCATTCAAATCAGCCATCATTCTTTGCCATATATACTTCCTAGAAGGCTGCCTACTTGCAGGCCTGACACCAAAGGGCCTAGAACTCAAACCTCCTCTGACAGGAAAGCCAAGATTTATGAGACCTATAATTTTTAGAACCATGAAATACCAATCTAGCCATCTAACCTCAAATGTCCTACTGCTGTACAAGTATAAACTAGCACACCACCATACACAATTGCTTTCTCATATCAAAGTCACCCTTATGGCCTATCCAGACAACTAGTGGATATAAGCAACACACTAGCAGCAGCCAACTCATTGTTGAAGAAATTAGCACAGAGTAAATTATTAAAGCTATCCAAACTGTGTGTGACTAGATTTAAAGAACAAGGGTTTATCCAACAGCAAGACAAAACAATAGCCTCTAGGCCTACTCAACAGATCAAAGCCCCTTTAATGGAGGAAAAACCCAGCCTAACCTCCATATTGAAAATTCCCACTCCCATAGATACTATGCCGACTTTACCCAGCAAATTTAGACCCGCTAAACAACCAACAAAAAAGACGATACCAACCAGCGCAGTTCTCAACTTATCTCAATACAAGCTATCCGAACATGAAGACAACATCCTGTCAAAAGGCCTTACATTCTCTCCTTCCCATAACTTTGACCACTTCATCCTTTTGACGAATGTTCTTACATTTGCCAGAAACCTCTGTATCAAATATTACTTTTCTCAGCACCCCTGCATAGCAGAGGATTCCAAATCCATAAACCTCGCCATCAAAAAGTTTGAGCCATTGTCTAGCTGGGACTCACCACCACTACCTCAAGACCATCCGGTAGAACAATACATACACTTTGTTGTACAAAATATTTCAACTCCGAATTTCAAGCCCTCCGATCACTCCCCGTAACAACAAAGATATCATTATCTTGCCTGCAGATAAAGGGTCAATGACCGTCATTATGAACCACCAGGACTACATCATTGAAGGTGAAAGGCAACTATCTGACACCCAAACTTACACACAGTCAAATCAGGACCCTACCGATAACTATATCAAACAACTACAACAGATTATCCAACAAGAATTGCAACATCAAGATCTCAATGAAAAGACTGTATGAAACTTAACCCCCCAGAAACCTGCCACACCACAATTTTACCTACTTCCAAAGATCCACTATGAAACATTCCCTTCTCCAGGCCGACGAATTGTATCAGGATGTGCCACACCCACAGAACACACATCAGCACTTGTGGACTCACACCTGCGGCCTCTGGTCGAGAATCTACCATCTTACATCAAAGACACAAATCATTTTCTAGAACGACTTCACACTCTGGCCACTCCTATTCCACAGCATGCCATCTTGGTCTCAATCGATGTTACATCACTCTACACCAATATCCTTCATATCCACGGACTCGCAGCAATGGAGGAATATCTCGGTGCTAGACCCACTACCACATTCCTGATAAAACTATCAAATTTCATGTTGGAGAAAAATTACTTTAGATTTCTAGACAAAATCTATCTGCAAAATGTTCAGCTATGGGAACGCGCATGGCCCCCTCATGTGCAAACTTGTATATGGGTAGACTGGAGCATATGTTCCTGGCCTTTGTTGGTTCAGATACATCGATGACATCTTTATGATCTGGACCAGCACCACTTAGAAACTCGAGATCTTCTGGGCAAAGGCATCACAGTTCACCTTTGTTATGTCACTAGGGATTTTTATTTTTAAGTTGCTCCTAGATAGGTTCTAGTTTATACTTCGAGTTTTAGTTTTGTAATTGCCACCACGCTAGTGGATCCTTCTTTAAGATTAAGAATTATTTTTTTATATGTATATGTTTAGAATTTTTCGTCTGCCTGAACATAATTAAAAAATGTCTACAATATCTAGAAGTTATTTATTTTGTATATGTAATTTTCTGGCCTCTTTTGAAATCCCAAAATTTCCACTTATTATTATTATTGGGAGAGGTCATTTTAACTACTTGGAAATTTTTTATTTTCTTCTATGATAAAATAAGGTTTTCTTTTAATTTTGATAAGCTTTCAAGCTACTAGTCCTCCTTCCCTTCTCACTCCTCCCCACAGACACATTTTCAGTTACCACATTTCCATTTTGAAATTTAAAACTTCTTTGGCTATCTGATATGACTTTATCATTGACAAATTTCAGTTTTTAAACCACATCGTAAAGTAGTTTTTTAAATTCGTTGTATCAATTCCGAGCTCTTCCATTCCCCATGTTTCAAATTTTAATTATCTTTTGTTCACACATTGGGTTATCCAAAAGATTAATTGACTTACATGCAATTTCCAAGCCCTCTTTGAGAAATATCTAACACCCATTTGGCGAATCCTTTTTACATTTTTAGCCAAAATCAATTTTCTAGCTCAAAAGTTTTATTTTATCCTTTAATATTTATATAAATACTTCACACTCGCTATTTTATAGAGTCTCAATTTAAAATTTTAGAATTTTATGGTTATTTGAAGGAGTTTCTTTAGCTGCTTGTCAAATTTCAATTTTCTACCATACACAAAAGTAACTAGTTATTTCTCTAAGTTTTATTTTAATTTCAAAGCCCCCACCATCTACATTGATCCAACCCATAAATTTCTATAAAATTAAGAATAATTTTTATATCTTTAGCTGTCGTTCCTAACTACAGTAGTCCCATGGCTTCTTTGTTGCTGACTAACAGTTCACAGCTGACAATAGACAGATTTAAAAAGTTACCAGACCAAATTACGTATCCTTACGCTGAACCAGATGATCTGCAAAAACATGTGTTTAGCACCTGTCACTTTTGACAATCAAAATTTATGTATATACCTAAATTTTGACTGTCAGAAGTCGGCTGTTAGCTGTCAGTCAGCACCAAAGAAGCCATGGGGCTACTGTACTCAGCCAATAATAATTTTCTAGCAAACCTAAAATATCTTCTGTTTACATCTTCCCCCTATTTACTGGAATCCCATTTAAAAATATACATTTTTATTACTTTTATAGTTATTTGATTTCTCTACCTGCCTGCTGAATCTCACTTGTTCGCCACACTGAAAAGTATTTACTTTAATTAGTTTTGAAAATATTTCAAACCTCCTGATTCCCCTTTATTCATCTCCCTCTTAAAAATTACTATAGCAGTATTAATATGCTTATTTGGAGATGTCTTCCTTTCTACTAAATTTTAATTTTCTCTTATACCCGACTTAAAAAAAAGGATCTTATATTTCCTAAAGACTAATTTTGAAATTCCCATTTAAAGATTTTTCTGGTTGAAAGGGGCAAGCCTTCTACTTTCTTGTTAAATTTCATTTTGACACTTCATTTAGAAGGTTTTTTTTTCGGGTTTATTTATAAATTTATTTTCTTCCACGTCTTATTATCAAGGCCAGATCAAGGAATTCTGAAGCCATGGGCCACTTTCAAAAAGTTAGGCTCCGGTTCTCCAAACTTTTTTTTACTACTGATACTTATTCAGGTTGTAGTCTATATACTATTTTGTTTTAAAACTTTTAATTGCAAAAGGCCAAACAAATTTTAAAATCATGTGCACAATAAACCCAATTTTAATAAGAAAACTTAAAATAAACAATAGGTTTAGCCTAATAGATTTGCGATTAGGTTTGGATATCACATTGTATTTTTTTCGCCTTTTCTTTACCCAGTTTAGTGACCGATTGGTCAAAAGCATCACTCACGCAATCAATTGGACTATCACCGATGAAAAAAAATCTGTTTTTGAATATAATTGTAAAAATATGTACATGGTATTCTTGGGGTCCCATCAAGCATGAGACTCAGGGCCCGGCAAGGCCCCCGTCCCCCTCTCCCTATAACAAACCCTGGTGGTACTGGGAAGGGAGCTATTGGTCGTTGACCAGTGGAGGAACTTGTTTCAAGAGACACGCACAACAACTGCCCGACGGTAGACTCATATTGAAAATCAACAATATTCTTTTTAAAAAAATACTACACTTGATGTGCTGTTTTCGAAAAATGTTTAGGTGAAAAGGTATTAATAACGGAAAGGGTGAAATAATAATAGTTTACATAGCTCCATAAGAGTTTATTTTTAGCTAATATATATAGCTTTTTTAAATATGACTCTTATTGTTATTATTATTGTTTAATATAACTATATTTTTTAAATTCTCAACTATATATTCAGGAAATAGCCAAAGAGGCAAAGATACAATCCTTTTAAAAAGAGAGACATCGCATTTTTGAAGAAGAAAAAATATTTTGGGCCTAATCATGGAAGATAAATCATAATAATTATTTAAAAAAGTTTAAATTCAATAAATTATACTTGTTATGGTTGGAGTTAAAAAAAACAAATTAATTTTGTCAAAACAAACAACTTTTATCCCCCCTTAATGGTTTGAATACATTATATATATTTTCAATACAAAACATTAATTATGCATGATTGATTTTACATTGTTGATTATTAACAACACAGATCATCTATAGTTTATTTGTTGTGTAGGACAAAGCAAAACATGCACGGCTGGGACGTGGGGAACACAAATTCTACCAAAATACATTATTCTAATGTTTTCATTTATTAACTTCAATATATGCACAAATGTACTAATTACTCTAATGTGCTAGTTTTGAATTTAGAGGAAGTGTGCCCACATTTGTGAAGGGAGAGTGAAAAACCACCGTCAGTACACCCGACCATGATCCGAACCCCACTCTCCCTATTATATTGCAAAAGTGATGCCTCAGACCATGCATCCACTGAAGGGGGCTCTGGACTAAATTTTAATATAACTAATATACACAAGGTGTACTATTTGAATAGTACAGTTTCATATAGGCTACATATGAAAATCTAAAACTGTTGGATACATGTGTTCAAAGATGGTTTTTAATTTGTTATTTTAGTAGAATAACAATTTTTATTAGTTTTGAAAGAATTTATTAATTTCATATTTGGAAAAAATATTTGCACTATGGCTAATATTATGTCTTGTAAACAAACAATTACAAAAATTCCAATCTTTTATCAAATATTTAATATCCCTTATAATTGGCATAAAATATATGCAAATTTGTTCACAAAAATTTACAATTAGGATAATAAAAAAAGGCTAAATTAAATAATCCATTCTAAGCTAAGTCAGTTTGTAAGGATGTCAAGCACGCAAAAAATAAATCTCAAATCAAAACAGTTTACAAATATTTTAATGTAGAATATTTATGACAATTTCTTTCCAGGTGATTCACCCGATGGGTTGGGATGCATTTGGTCTTCCAGCCGAGAATGCTGCGATCGAGAGGAGCGTGGAGCCTAGAAAATGGACCAATCAAAATATTGCCCACATGAAGAAACAAATGAAACAATTGGGCTGCAGTTTTGACTGGGATAGAGAAGTATCTACCTGCGATGTGTCATATTATCATTGGACTCAAGCTCTGTTCCTGAAACTGTATGAGTCAGGGCTTGTGTACCGAAAGGAGGTGAGGATGATTCACCGAGGGTCAAGGGGGGGGAGGGGTTTCTAAAGAGTTTAGATCAGTGCTATTACACTAACGGTTTGCATCATAACCACATTACAAATAATGAAATATGTAAATAGTATTTAAAAAAAAGTTTAGGTGAACGTTTTAAATCCTCTCTTTTGATTTGTGATGCTCGCTTCAATCTTAGCTGTCCCCCAAAGTCAACCTTTTCCATTTTATTGACATCAAGTTCTTTTTCCCTTCAACCTAACATTACATTGATATAGTCATTAATGAATCATTTGTCTAGCTTCTTCTTCATCATCGTCGTCGTCGTTGTCTTCGTCGTCATCATCATCATCATCATCAACTGTTTGCAGGCTATGACTGCATCAGTTTAGTAAAATGCTTACCTCTGTCTCATTTCTTTCACCATTCTTCCTCCTTTACTTGATTTCATTCTTCTTCTCTCACTCACACACTTGCTGTTATCTGATCCTCCCATCTCTTTCTTGGTCTATCTTGTGGTGTTTTTCCTGCATACTTTGTGGAATTGACTGAAATTATAAAAATTGAACCAAAGAAAACTAGGCATTTACATGCACTTTTTATTGTTGTTCAAAGACATGGGGATGAAGCTGCCTAGAGAAGAGGGTTGATGTTGAGGGTGGGCAGGGGAGTTTTTAGGAGTGAATTTTGGTTCTTTAAGGTCAATGACATCAATAAGCAACAAAATGAGCTAAAACAAGCTTTATAGGACTGGAAAGCACTAAACTATACACGAAGGGAGATTAATGACATGCTTATATGTATGAAATAAAGTGCATTGAGCAAACAATTTGTAATAAATAAAATGATAGAATAGTACCTAGTGAAATAGTAGAGCACGAATAAAAGTAAAAATACTAACATGTGTTTAAACAAATTTCAATATTTCGATGCTACTATAACATCTTCCTCGGGAAGTAGTGGTAGTTAGACATACTACTAGTATAACTACTACTATTACTACTAGACTAGGCTCACTACTACCACTTCCTGAGGAAGATGCTATAGTAGCATCGAAATATTGAAGTGTGTTTAAACAAGTGTTAGTGTTTTTACTTTTATTTGTGCTCTACTATTTCACTAGGTACTATTCTATCATTTTATTAATTACATAATGAAATGGTTATAAATTAACCTGTCATCAGCCTTGAAAATACTTTAAACATTTTTACATACAAACAACAAACACTTAAATAATATTCAAATTATAACTAATTGATAGAGATTTAACTGGTCACCAATAGATAAAAAGCAAACAGTATATAACATAATTTGAAACTAATACTGTAACATAGTTTTAATTGAGCTTGATTCAAACAAATTTTCTGTTTGAAAACCTGCATTAGTAGGCCTACTAAATTATAGAATGTTCTAAGGATTCAATGATATTCTTTGCACAGGCTCTCGTGAACTGGGACCCTGTGGATCAGACTGTATTGGCCGATGAACAAGTTGACGAAAATGGTTGCTCTTGGAGATCAGGAGCTAAGGTTGAGAAAAAGCTATTAAATCAGTGGTTCATTCGAGCGACACAGTTTGCTAAGTATGTGAGTTGGTATATGAAACTTTAAATCTTTTTTTCTTCAAGATAATATAGTATTAACTGATTATGTTCATATTGATCATTTAATTAATTGTGATATTAATCTATTAAGAAAAATGCTACTCTCATTATTCAATTAAATACTTCCCCAGAAATATATAACAATAAGAAAAAAGTATTTTCTAAAAAAAACTAAAGTCGGTGTTTCATTTTGTTAAAAATTACAACCTTGTTTTACTCAATTCCAATGAAACACACGATGATAATACATTTTTTCCACACCACGTCTCACTACCTGTTCAAGCTATACACATACATTAAGTTAGTGAGATAGGGATTATGAAGGTAGAAATTTGAGGAAATGTACTCACATTTGCGGAAAACCATTAAAGTATTGGTACACCCGAGTTAGATTAGCACCTCCCTTTCACTAGCATTTTAGGCTGAATGAGCCTGACATTCAGACTGCATACTCACCGATGGGAATTTGATAACTACTAGAGTAAAAAATATACAAAACATGTCTAGAACAGGTGTTCTTTAATATATTTTTTATGTCATGGACCTCTTCTCAAAATATTTTTAAATTCATAAAATAAAATACATATGGGATGACTAAAGAAAATGACTTAGGTTGTATTGAAATACAGTTATGAGGATATTAAAAAAATAATCATTTTATGGTATATATATGCTTCTTTACTGTGACATTAACTAACAAGACAATACATTTAAAAGATAGACAAGTTAAATTTAATCATCTTATATTACTGTAATTTGTCACCTACATTCATAATTAAAGGAAATGCTAAATTTTAATTATAAATTAGTTAAAGCAATGTGTCCAAGTCATAGATTTCCTAAAACCTATCCAGTATCCACGGACCATGGACTCTAGGTTAACTCCTGATCCAGGGTGACCGAGGACTACACCCTTGAAAACAAGAAACTTTAAATACATTAAAAAAAATATAGGCCTCTCCTTTGAACAAAGCATTAGTTTAAATAATGAAAGCTCCTATTTTCCAGATCACTGTATGATGGACTAAGTGATCCCCTGCTAAAGAACTGGCGAGATATTATCAAAGTTCAGAAGCATTGGATTGGGGAGTGCGATGGTACAACCTTTGAATTTGAACTGGAGGGTATTAAAAGTGAAACAAGAGTGAATGTGTGGACACGTAACCCGGAGTCTGTGCTTGAAGCCACTTTCATCGCTGTCAGCCCTGGTAGTGTTTTGGACAAGCTAGACCCGGGTGAAATATTTAGTGAAAACACAGTCTTTAGGAAGCTATCGTTGAGTGCAAGGAATCCTTTCACACAAGCTTTGTTGCCTGTGTATGTGACAGATCGTGTGAGCTATGAAGACGGTACCGATACTCACCTGGGTGTGCCTAGACGGTCGGAGTCAGACAAACTATTTGCTGAATTTGCAAACATCCCACTTTCATCAACACCAGGAGATGACGTTAGTTCAGTATCCTCCACAGAGGAGGCACTGAAAGAACATGTCTGTGAGATTGCGAGACAGAAAAATATAGGTGGGTACCCTGTCAGCTCAAAACTTAGGGACTGGTTGATATCTCGCCAGCGTTACTGGGGTACACCTATACCAATGATTCACTGTACCAGTTGTGGGGGAATACAACCAGTACCGTTTAAGGATCTACCAGTGGTACTACCAGAGATAGAATGTTTATCGAGTCGAGGACAATCACCACTCTTGGAAGCTACGGATTGGTTACACACAAAGTGCCCCAAGTAAGTTGATTTACTCTATTGATATATATCTATAAGGAAAACTTATTTTCTCTTTATGATGAGGTTTTCTCTTTTAGCAAGTTGTGTTGCGCGTTCCACACTCCTCAATGAGTTCCAATAGAATGAAACCTAGGTTGGGGTAGTAACGATCAATTTTCTTCAAGAGGCAGCCATTACCTCTTTGTCCAATGGCATCAATGTAAAGTGTGAACTGTGTTCTTATTTTAATTGTAAAAGCTATATTGTGTTCGGCCCTTTTATATGTTTCTATCCACCTTTCCTGTACTTTCTTCCAAATATAATTACTCTATTAATATTTACAATACAATACTGTGTTTAGTGTAAGCACAAAAACTAAATATAAAATAAAATATTCAACTGATAATTCATTTTAACACTTTGATAATACATTCTAAAAATGTGAAAATAATGTTTGTATCAGAGTTAAACTTGTTACAGTTCAAATATAATTTGAATAGTGTCAAGCAGCACGCTAAATTAATAATAGTAAACTTTACATGGTAAATTCATACAAAAATACAGAAATTGTAACTACATTAATCAAGACCTTAGAAAGGAAATAAAACTGGTCTATACAAAATGAGATGGAGTTAAAATGTGAATAAACAATTTAAAACTTTATATTGATATGAATAAATCTATTTCTGAGTAGTCTGTGACAATGGCCGGACAGTATTATGTGTGAAACAAAGTATCGTTCTTTCATCTCTATTGTGTTAAAGGGAAAATGTAGTTTGTTGTAATTATTTTGTTAAGGTGTGGGGGTGATGCCACTCGAGAAACCGATACAATGGACACGTTTGTGGATTCCTCGTGGTATTTTTTGAGGTACTTGGACCCCCACAATAAAGAGGAGCCTTTCAGCAAAGAGAGAGTTTCCAACTTTATGCCAGTTGACCTTTACATAGGAGGGAAAGAACACGGTGAGGGAAGATTGGTATTTGGTAGGGCTCTGCAAGCTCAAGCATTTTATTTTTATTTATCTATTTAATCTCAAGCGAGATTTTCATAAAGTTCCTGAGAGTCGAGTCAAGTTTGCGCTGAATAGATATATAATTTCAAAACTTAATTAAGGCTATATTAGTAAAAACACACACACACACACATATATATATATATATAAAATTAAATTTTATAGATGTGATACCTATTTACATTTAAAATAAACATATATTCATAATTTTAAAATGTTAATAGTATATGTATGTTTATTTTTAATTTATATAGGTATCACATCTATAAAATTTCATATTTAAAAAATATACTAAAATACTTGTTCTTAAAATATGAATGACATTCATTTTGATAAATATAAAACTTTTAGGAAAAATGTTAACAAATGGTAATATTGGTTTTTAAATTAGAAATACCACTTTAAAACACAATTTAAAAATAATAAGACTAAAAAAAATATAGGGCCTAATGGAAAATTAATTAAAATGGTTTAAACACTCATGTCTCTAAGGACATTAAAATTACATGAGCACATATAAAAAAAGTAATAATTGCACGATGGCTTGGAAATGTACAATAAGATAGTGTAGAAACACTGTACAATGATGTAAGTTAAGTGATAGGAAAGGAAGCCAACTTGAAATTATAGGTTATGCCTTTATAGAAAAACGCACTTCTCTTCAAACACTTTTACACTTACCACTAATTGGTTTCGATCCACACCAATACTAGGATGTTTCTATATGTACGAGCCACTTGGATCGTTTTATAAACCAAATAAAGAATCAATCAATCACTTATTAAAAACTTTCACGTTGTTTTGAATTTTCAGAAATATTACTTTTTAATTAATGAAAAATATGAAAAATAAATATTTCCGAAAATTCAAAACATTGTGCAAGTGTGGAAGTTTGAAGAAGTGGGAAGTGTAGAAAGAAAATAGAGAAGTGTGTTTGTTTATATCTAGGCCTAACCTAACTATCTTTTCAGGTTGGCTTCCTTCACTAATACTTTACATTATTGTACAGTGTTTCTACACTGTTTTGATAAAAAGTTAATAAAGCCGATGTTTTAATAAGTTAATATTTCCTCAAAATATGCTCCAGTAACTTGATTTACCCTATAAGAAAACGGAAGAATCATAAACGGAAATTTGAAGTGTTTCGTATTTCGTCTATTATTTCTTAGTGTAATCGTGCATGATCACGTCTTCTGTTCCATATCCATTCCTTTCTTCGCAATTGCACATGCACATTGTATGGGCTCTTGTTATACATTATTTTATTGAGAAATTCACTTTAATTCAATTTTTAATGCTTATAAAAGTTGATGCTCATACTTTAAAATTAAAAATAATTTTTCTAGCAAACAATATGAAATAGTAAATAATTTTTTAATGTAAATGTGTTAAGTTTGGTAAAGTTATGTATTGCAATAGGCCTAAATAAGATCAACATTGATTTTAGACAGTCTAACCAACATAATTATATAACTAAATAGTAACTAAACGAGTGCTAGTTTTGTAGCTAAACTTATTGTTTTAAATATCATTATTTTAGACAAGGGACCAGGTAAAAATAGTAAAAATTCAATCATCAAGTAATCTTTTTAGCCACTTTTATTTTCATTGCTTTGTCATGGCAATACAAGTAAACAACTTCAATCAAGTATAATTCAAAATGGACAACAATATTAGATAAATCTACCGGTCTAAAGTGGCTTTAAAGCTCTTACATTATTGATGTAAAAATGTATATTAATTTGTAACAATTTGTTAAGTAACTGAATGATTTATAAGTGGAAATGCTGATATTATCTCAATTAAATAGACTATGCTTACTATATCGTTTTAAAAATTGATTATTAAGTACATCATGTGAAAGATCAAAAATGACAAGCCTACAAAACCTTTGATCTCGATCTCAAACTTAAAGGACGAGCTCGGCTCAAAGCTTAAAATCCGAGTACTCACAGAGCCCTTATATATATTATATTCATATTATTTCATATTTTTTAATGAAATAAGAAATATATTTAAAATAAAATATGTTTTAAACTTATTTTTAAATAATTAAGATAAATTAAGCCATATTAAATTATATAATTCATTGTTAAATATGCTGTTATAATAACATCAACATTTATTGTTATTAATATCAGTATTTCTAATTTGCGTTTTGGAAAATCATTTGGGAAAAGAGGTTCGCATGTGCAGATTAACAATATTTATGTGTAATCACCCCCCACTCCCTAAATTTCCTGCCCATTTGGAGCACAACTCTTCACTTGGTCCTGAACTTCCAAAAAGAAAATGGAGTATTAATTACTTTTAAGGGTAACTTGGCGGTCTAGGGGTAAGGTGTCAGACTTCTGTGCTGGTGGTCCAGGGTCAATCCTCAGTCCTGGCACAGATTTATCTAATTGCCAAACCCTTCCTTCACCTCTGACAATACATGTATTAATAACAACTTGGGAATGCTTGGAATGCCAGGCCTCCACTGTGGTTCGAATCCCACGTTAAACTGTAGGTTCTCCATTTCACCTCACAATCATCCTACCATTACACATTAGCGTAAGTGCGCCGCATTACCCGATCGGGTAGTAAGACGCGGTGCTAATGTTAGTAGTAGTAATAATGATGGTGATGATGATGATAGGATTCTGATAGGAAGGGCCTTTAGAAAATGCAAAAAAAAATTATATATATATTTATTTGGGCAATAATTGAACCATTTTTCTAAAATTATAAACTATATAAATTAGTGACGATTGATGATCACACGATCACACATGCCACCCTCGTGGATTGCCGGGGATGGGGAGACTGGGGTTCGAATTTTGTTTGGATATACTGAGGTAATTTTTACCTATATGGTTTCCCACCCTTTCAAGTTCATATGTTTTTATAAAACTGTTTCGGTACACTTGTTATGTTTACTTGTATGTCAACAATGTTTGTTTCTTGCCAATGTGTCACGTATCTTAGAGAATATGGTTTGATCCAACTGACATATTAAATATACTGTTTATTCTGCTATCTAATAACAAGTGTAAATTAAGTGTTGATTTGTCTTTCTTAGGATACATTAGATTTTAATTCTTGTGTTAAATCAAGCTGTAGCAGAAAAATTCTAACTAAATCTTTAAGTTCATGCTTTGGATATTAATGTATGCATATTACATCTGTGTGGTGGAGTCATATTTGGATTCGGGCTAGAATTTCAAATAGTATTTTAACTCATTAAGTAAAACATCTCTACATTCTTTGTTTGGTGTTCACATTATTATATATTGAAGAAAGTACATGAAAGAGGACCACTATTAACTCTTCGTACTCCTTCCAAGTGACAAAGAGTTAATCGCTGCCTCTCGAAGAAAATAGCTTGACGTAGGTTTTATTCTATCAGAAAAACTAAGGAGGGAGTTTGAAACGCACAACACAACTTTATAAAAGAGGAAAATAAAAACATGTGTGAGAAAAACTAAATTGGTAAGCAATACACGTTTCATACTTCCTCCTGAAGAGTATTGGTGAACTGTTTTTCTCTTTACATTGCCAAAGCTGTACTGTGTTTATATGTTTCATTTATTCCTATTGCTTCTTCCTGTACTTTCTTCCATACATAATAAACAGTGTTAGAAGACAGGCCAGGAGGGATTTGAAGTCAAATGTAAAGGTCCCAGACACTAATAACCCAACTGTGCCGAGTGTAACATCAAAATACTAATGAATGAGTACCTACTTAAGTTAATTTTAAAACCTGTGATATTTCCAGCGGTCTTACACCTGTACTATGCCCGCTTGATGAACCACTTCTTGCACCAAGTTGGCTTGGTACCTCATCGAGAGCCATTTCGCAGGCTCTTGGTGCAAGGCATGGTGAAAGGCCGTAGCTACAGGGTCAAGGGTACAGGCCGATACCTTACCGAGCAACAGGTGGACTTATCAGGTAATGCCAACATTAAAACTGACAAGGAAGGAGATATTAATAGGAACACAATCAAGACCAAATTTATTTGAAAATCTAAACAAAATTTTAATTTATGCCATGAAAAAACTTTTTTTTAAAACTAACCAATAATATACACTTCGTCGCGCTGAAATATCTAAAAGCTCCTATCTACATCACACGTAGTCATGGGAGAGTTCTTGGAGCTGGCCGTCTCTGTAGGAGAACACTCTCTGACCTATTCTGTATACTCCTATTGAATATCTTGGCTGATTATTTACAAAACACTTAGGCCTGCATCACCTTTCAATGTGTTGTGAAATTTACCTGCTTTAGATATGTCGATTGTACCCGTCGCAGTACTATTTGACTCTGTGGAACAACTCTGAGGATTCTGATAGTTGTAAACCTCACGTTGAAAGCTTGGCGGTGATGTCATGAAGAGTTCCGAAATGTTCCTGTATGAATATTAGTTTACTCTGCAACTTCTTCTCACAAGCGCTGATAGCAGATTACTTTAAGTAAATGTAACATCTAAGTATGTTCCTTATATTATAATCACATTAATTTAGCACTTAGCAGTTAACACATTTATTCACATTGTAATGAGGGCAGTAAATGTGAGAAATGTAACCTTGGCTCGTGAAAAAACACAAAATATTAATTTTCCATAAGTTGCCATCATAAGATCATCTTTGATCCACTGCTTAAACACTACATATGTCCCAGTTTTGTCTTTTGGCATATTTGAAGATGTAATTCCGACTAAGTGAAATAAATAAATAGAAATAGTTTAAAAAAATATATAAAACAGCTCACGCCATTTCCTTATGGGGTAGGCAAGAAACAGTACATATAGCTCAAAAACAACTCTGTACTTATTTCATCCTCACTAACTTTCTCCACACTTCTTATCCTTACATACTCCTTTTGCTTCCTCACAATATTTAACCACGTCTTACATGCCCCACCCCTTTATTTTAATCCACACACTCTAACTTCCTATATTTGCGTCATCTCTCGGTCCACACTCACTCTATCAAGATGCCCAAACCAATGTGAGATGCTTCTTTCATATTGTCCTCTTGGATTCCCTTTCAAACCGCACTTCTTCAGCACCCATTCATTACTGACTGGCCATACAAGTTTTTCCACGTGTATTTGATACTTTATTCAATCTCCTTTCACCTTGCTCTTGTGTTTCTATTGACATTCATACAACACTGTTGGCTTTAACACACATTTATACACTGCCATCTTTGCCTATTTTGATACTTCTTCATTCTTTGCACTAGTTCACATACATCTAATTACTCTCTCAGGTGCATTCACCCGTCTGTCAATTTCACCATCTATCCTTCCATTTTTACAGAACATTCTGCCCAGATACATAAAATCATACACTGTTTTAACAGCATTTCATTCATACTAAGCTGGCCAATCATTTTCTGATCTGTTTTTATCAAAAACTACAATTTTAGTTTTAGAGACATTCCTAAAAAGATTCCTTTTGCCGGTTGCCATATTCAAACAATTTCATTCATTTTTTATGTCACTTTCATACCCTGGCATTAATACAGCATCTGCATATTGCAGCATCCCTCATACACTTATCCATCAATACATTAAACATCCATGGAGACATAATACAAACTAATCTAATACCTTGCTCAGTGTGAACCCATTCACTCAAAGATCCATCCACCCTAACACACACACTTTACTTAAATCACACACCACCATAATTGCATATACCAACAATGGTTTAAATTAGGAGGGGTAGCCAGCACACTTACCTTGGTGATACCTAGTCAGCTGTGAACATTCAACCAAGAGCATCAGTATTCTCTCTTGACCTGATGAAGCTGTCTGTGACAGTGAAAGCTTGTCCTTAAAAATGTGTTTGTGTGTTTTTTTAGTTTTCTATCTAAACAAGTTCTACTCCAGTACAATCAAGCTAAGTGTGCTGGATATCCCTCCTAATCTAAACCATGATTTAGCCTCATGTCTATTCCATTTGCTAACAATGCATATGAACGTTACTCTCTCAGAACATTCCATAACATACTCCTATTCACACATTCATACTCTTTCTCCAGATCAACGAATGCCAAATAAACTTTTTTCCTTACTGCAATACATTTCTCAATAAATTGTTGTAATGAAAATAACTGCTCCTTGCAAACTCTACCTGGCATGAAGCCACATTGTACACCCCAAATCTTGTCTGCAGTTTTTTCTTGCGCCATCTCTCTTTATTAAGTCTCTCCCAAAACATTGCCTGAAATACTCAACAAACTTTTTCCCTGTAATTCTTACATTCACTTTTACTGCCTTTGTCTTTGTACAAGTGAACTGTCCTTGGCAACATCATAACATAATAGGAGGTCCAAATCACAACTTAAAAAAAAGCAATAGGAGTGAGCGGCTGGAGTTCTTGTTTTTTGAATATATGAGATTGATTTTCAAAGCCCAGAGCACGCAACTCACACCAGTTGCAGGAATAATACAATGACGGTTACTCTCAAGGAGAATTAAATATATAAATATGTACCCAAACTAAAGATGTATAAAAAAACACAAAACTTAAGGGTATTATTTCTATTTTTAGCATTGTATTATATTTGGAAGAAGGTACAGGAAAGGTGGATAGAAACATATAAAAGGGGGTTTTTGTCCTATTTGTTATACCTTTTATTTGTTCCTATCTATGTGTTCTATTATTTATTATTATTCTTTACCATTTTCCTTTTTTTCTCCTCTTTTGTTTTTTGGTTTTCTCTTTTAGGAAGTTGCGTTGCGCGTTACACACTCCTCCCTGATGAGTTCCGATAGAATGAAACCTAGGTCGGGGGATTGGGCGGTGACGATCAATTTTCTTTAAGAGACATCCATTACCTCTTTGTCCATTGGCAGCAGTGTAAAGTGTGAACTGTGTTCTTCTTTTCATTNCACACTCCTCCCTGATGAGTTCCGATAGAATGAAACCTAGGTCGGGGGATTGGGCGGTGACGATCAATTTTCTTTAAGAGACATCCATTACCTCTTTGTCCATTGGCAGCAGTGTAAAGTGTGAACTGTGTTCTTCTTTTCATTGTAAAGGCCATATTGTGTTTGTCCCCCTTTTATATGTTTCTATCCACCTTTCCTGTACCTTCTTCCAAATATAATACAATTGCCTCATAAAGCGAAAAGAGGTTTTCCTTATAGAGTCATATTTTTAGCATTGAAAAGACTTTGAGTAGTTTTGTTGATATTTATTTAAAAGTATCATAATTAAATATATAGAGATCTCAAAAATTATTAAGATAGCCGTAGAGTTGGTGAAAGAATTTAATTATGAATTAGAATGCTTAAAGCAAAAAACAATATCATAGTTAAATACGGCTTTAACTCAAAACAATTACATTAGAAGAGAACAAAAATACCTAAATCAATTATTTCCGCACCTAACAAGATTGTAAAGATTTGTGATCTTCGTCAAAACAAAATATCCATAACCAAATTAATATCTACCTTCATAAGTTACAACATGAGTCCTCGAAAATTCCCTCACTATTCCTTATACTTCTATACATATTCCCATTATACACTAAGATATTACAAAATCGTAACATTATATGGCCAATAGGCATTCCTCAGAATAAACACTTTAACTACAGGTGAAATTTGTCTTAAGTTTTATTAAAGAAAACTTAGTCCCAAAATTAGCAATAATAACCCTCATAATAATATCTCTTCAGTCTCACAATTAGATCAAGAGATATCTCTACAAAATAATCAATAGTTTCAAAAATTAATAAAGTATCGATATCCACATAAATGAATTAACTTTAGATTTCCATCAAGTATCAAGATCCATACAAATTCACTGACCCAAAGATTAACCCTGATCATAATCTACATATATCATATGTCCCTCATTACAAAGTTAATATTATGAAGCCGAAAGAGAATTTTGAAAAGTTAAATAAAAATTAATAACCAGAAAAAAACATTAAGTCGAGAAAGAATTTAGATCTTACATTTAAATAATCCCGAAGCCTAGCTTCCAATACCTTCGTCCAAGCTAAAGCCAAGAGTGGCCATACATAGCCTTGCTGGACATATATATACAAACCCCCAGAGAACATTGGAGAACGGGATAAAAGGTGGGGGTAAAAGTAAGGATCACCAAAGGGGGGAACGCACATGACAACAGAAACCTCTACCATATACTCCAAACATGCTAACGCTTCAAGAATGTGGAAGAACACCATCTCTTCGCATCCTAAGCTCTTTGGACTGTCCATGCTTGTGTGGCGCGCTCTAGTGGTCGTCGATCAAAACTTAAGAGCAGTGACTAGTTTTCCTCACAGCGTGCTTATGCTCTGTAGTGTTTACATTTTCTTCTCGACTCGTAGTTCTAGACGCATGGCCGGTGAAACGAGGTAACTTGTACACATTTTTCTTAGTCATTTCTTCTAGGATTGTAGCCAAATGCTACACAAGGAGTGTTTATTTTTTATGTACGGGCCGTTTTGCAATAAAATAGGAACTAAATGTTTTTGGGTAATTTTTTTCATCCAATTCCACACACCTTCAGCTACATTTCAGCACATTTTCTGTTGTTACAACATTTATTTAATATCGAAAAATGCTTGTATTTAATTGAAATTCACAGGATACTTTACAAATATATTAAACTATTTGTCAACATAATCACCGTCGAGATCGAGACATTTCTGTAGTCGGGGCACCAGCTTTTGTATGCCAGTGTCATAGACCTCTGCCGCCAACTCTTTCAGCCACTTCTTCACAGCTTCCTCGGCCTCCTGATTGTTGTAAAAACGTTTCCCACCCAAAAACTCCTTTAGTTTAGTGAAAAAGTGATAGTCCAAAGGCGCCAAGTCGGATGAATACGGGGGTGGGGGGGTGACAATATCCCATCCAAACGATGTCAGCAGCTCCTGTGAAACTCGCAGGAGGCTGACTCCCCGGGTCAGCATTCCCCTTCTGCGGTTCTGAATGGCTCTTCAGAGTTTTTTTAGGGTATTGCAGTAAGCCTCTGCATTAATGGTAGTACCTCTAGGCATAAAATCTACCAAAAGGACCCCCTTACGGTCCTAAAAAACAGATGCCGTGACTTTTTCGGCTCAATGGGTTGGCTTGAACTTTTGGCTGGGGAAGATGAATGACGCCACTGAAGTGATTGTCTTTTGAATTCTGGGGTGTAGTGACACACCCATGTCTCATCCCCTGTCACGATAGAGTCCAGAAAAGCTTTTTCCTCTTGTACAAAAGATCCAAAAATTCACGCGCAGCGGCCATGCGATTTTGACAGTGCTCCGGTGTGAGAATTCTGGGCATCAATCTTGTACACAACTTCTTGTAACCAAGTTTTTATGACATATCACCAAGGAAACTTCGAGAAATGTTAGGAAATTTTTCCTCGAGGTTGTCAAGCATCACATGGTGGTCATTTCGCACCTGTTCTTCGATTTTTCACACAAGTTTGTCAGAAATCACTGATGGTCTCCCACTCCTTGCCTCGTCGTGAGTATCAGTACGGCCTTCTCAGAACAACCTAACCCACTTCGTGACATGTTGTCGACTCATCACATCACTACCATAAACTTCCACAAGCTTCCGATGGATATTCACAGTGGTATTGTTGTGCAAAGTCAAAAAACGAGTGACCGCGCAGATCTCACACTGACAGGAGGTGGCGGGAGCATGTGACGACCTCTCCATCTGTAGAATTTACTGTGACTAAAAAAAATGGTCAAAAAACACGTGGGACCAAACAAACTGACAGGTAAGATCCCCCTCTACATGCCAGGTGCGCCAAATTTGAAACAAAATTTTCCCTCGGCCTCTGGAGCACTTGTAACCTTACTTTCTGGGTGACCCTCGTATTTAAACATTTGTCGTATCGTGAGCTAAGTTTTTATAGACCTTCATCATAGAAGTCTGCCGCCAGCGAATAAAGTTATTCCTGGACCGTTGTTTTAACTCTGATGTCGGTGTGGAAATGCTTGCTGAAGAGGAACCTTTTCAGATGCAGGAAAATATGCTAGTCACTAGCCGAAAGGTCAGGGCTGTGGGGGAATAGGGGGTGGATCCAGTTGCTGCCAGCCAAAAGATTTGATGAGAGCTTTCATTTGAGCAGCAGAGTGGGGTCTCACATTGTCATGAAGCAACAACACTATGGTAGACAGCAGGTTGCGGCATTTATTCTGGATTATGCGGAGATGTTTCCTCAAGGTCAGATGATACACAACCGTCGTCCCTGGCTGCCTGAAGTCTACCTGCAGAACACCACGTCTGTCTCAAAACATGACAAGCATTTCCACACCAACAATGAAGTGAACACAACGGTCCAGAAATGGCTTTCCTCGCTGGCGGTAGACTAATATGACGAGGGTCTACAAAAACATATACCATGATATGACAAATGTTTAAATAACAACGGAAACTTTGTTGAAAAATAGCTGGAGAAATGTAGAATTGGATTTTTAAAAATTGCCCAGAAATATTTAGCTGTTTCTATTTCATTGCAAAATGGTCCTTACTTAACACCCCTCATATAAAGGAACAATGGCAGCTTTCTTCCAGTCATTATTAACATTCAAAATCCCAGCGCACACATTCTGGCAATCTGCCACAATTAAGCATTTCACTTGTGATTCCATATACACCAACAGCTTTGCCATTCTTCAACACTTTCATAGCTTTTAACACCTCAGCCACATTAATTATTTTACTCGTCATAACATTTTCCCAAATTTCTGGTACTTTCCCTACGATTTCGCCATACAATCGCCCAAAATACTGTCTCCATTGCTCTTTTAATTTCAGATTATCTCACCACATTTATTTGTAAATGCCATAGGTCTTTCCTTGCACTCCTTGTTTTGTTCTCTTTACCCACTTCCAGAACAGCTTTTTTTTAAAAATAATTCTTCATTTTATTTAATCCTTTTTTAATATTATTTACTCTTTACTTTATGTGCACCACAACCTCTTATGTTCTGTTTCACTCTCATAGCAATCATTCACTTGTATGCTTATCTCTTTTCTCTCAATGCCTATTTTACCTGTTCATTACACCATGCATCTCTTTAAGTTTTCTCGGTCTCGGCAAAGATTTATCTGATTACCAAACCCTTCCTTCATCCTCTGACAAGACATCTTGTGAATGTGAGGAATGCCAGGCCTCCACCGTGGTTCGGATTCCACGTTAAACTGTAGGTTCTTCATTTTCATCTCACAATCACCCTACCATTGCACATTAGCGTAAGTGCGTATAACTCGAACAGTTAGTAAGATGCGATGTTAATAATAGTAATTTAAGTTTCTCACCACCGCGGATCCACACACATCTTTTGTGCACTCAACTACGGCCTTTTTTATTCTGTTCCTAGCACTTCCTATATCATCAGCATTTATTTTTACAGTCCGTTCATGATCTTGAGAAGTTAATTTTTCTCCCAGCATTCTTTCTTGTTAGGCTCTCACACTTTTATCCTGCAATTTTTACACTTTCACTCTTACTTAAGTCTCTCATCTTACACCACAAACTCAAACATTGTTCTCGAATTGCCCTTTTGCCATGTATTCACGTGAATAGCTTGTTACTCAAACCATGTGTTTGACACAGACTCACTAACTCATTACCATTCTCGTTCACCCTGTCATTACCATACCTTCCCAACACTTTCTCTGAATTCAGTCTTTGGGTTCACACCCATACTATCATATCTCCTAACAGGATAATTCTTTCACCCAGTTCACATGCATTGGTGTATGACGTGACCTCGGAAATAGAGGGGGAGGACATATATCTTGGCTTCAGGAAAATGTGTGACTGGACTTTCTTGAATTTAGTTTTCCTGAGAATTAAGGAAATTTTATTTTAAATAGTCAAAAATACTGTATTAATGCATTTAGATGCATATTTGCAAAATTATTCAATAATATGCACCATTAAACTGGGTAGGTTTGTTAGATGTTGCATACAGTATTTTTTGCTAAAGCTAGTATATCAATATCATCAACATGCATGCATGCAAAATCCACAGCCTAGTCCTCAGGGACTCTGTGCTGACTTTTATGCTGCCCAATTATTTCCACACAACCATACAATTCATTAATTTGTACAAATGGTAGCATAAGAGCTGAACAAGTCATCAATGACTTTGTTCCTGATAGCCATTAATGTGGGATGGAAGGGGACGTAAGAAAAGGCTAGCTTTTTGGCAGTTTTTATGGCAAAACATATTTTTGGCTAAAATAAATAAAATATTGCTCCAGTATAAATATAGAGTTAAGTTTTATTCACATGATGATATCAACAGTTGTTGAATATCTGTCCAGAATATAGCGGCTTTGGATGAGAAACTTTTAAAATGAAGAAAAAAAGTTGTCATTAAATTCTATGTTCTTATTGGACTAATATTTCATTTATTTTGGCACAAAAAAAAGTTTTGCAATAAAATCTGTACACACAATGGCTTTTTCTCACAGCCCCTCCCTTGGTTGCCGATTTTATGTCTATATTGACAGCCATAAACTATAATTGATGAATGAACATGAACAATAAAATCCTAGGAGTAATTTTTCAACCATCTCAAATATATTGAGTTTCATTTAATTTTAACAAAATTGTTTTTTCTATTTTTATCATTTAGACAATATATTTCTTATGTATTCCATTCCTTGGCAATGTTAGCCTTCATTTTTGTATTACTAAAACATATTTTAAGAACTTGAGGAAAATAGTATCAGTATTGAAGTTTGTAAAATATATAAATGACCACTTTGTAAAGTTTGACACATTTTTGTGACCAGGAAAGCAACCTGTGGAAAAGGACACTGGTCAGCCAGTCATCACAACATGGGAGAAAATGAGCAAGTCCAAACACAATGGTGTGGATCCAGACGATATGCTGAAGGACTATGGGATCGATACAACAAGGTTGCTGATACTTGCCGACGTTTCTCCTACATCACACAGACATTGGACTGTAGACAGTGAGTTGTTAGGACATTTACACTGTGTTTTGCTTTACACAGTGTTTTTATATACATAAATTATAGAATTCAGCTTATTTAATAATCATTTTAATATTTTTGTGCCATTACAAAAATAAAGAAAACTATTTATTCAAATAAAGGGAAGCAACACTCCTTTTATTTTTTATTGGATGAGACTATTGTAGAGGAAACGCTACTATTAAATAGTACGGTAAAGAAAATAACTCGTATACATTAGCAAACAGGGTGTCAGAAAATTTGCTCACATAGCGATTCTCTTTTAACATGGTTGTGCATAATAATCACAACTCTCAAAGTCAGCATTTAATTTTAGTGTCGCCTTTCTACCTCTCTACAAAAGACCTAGCCACAGATGGGAGAAGTACACTAGTAATATTGTAAGTGTAGCAATTAACTTTTGTGTTCTTAATGTCATCGAGTAGTGTTTCCCAAATGAGGAGGTAAAGCAAGGGTTCCGTGAAAAAATATTTTACGCATTCAAAGTTAAAAATATTGAAGGTATACGTTTATATCTGGAGGGCGAGATAATATTTGGGTCCGTTGCATTCACTCCACAGCTTGTATATTAAACTGCATTTGTAATTGTAATCCTGAACCTGCAGAGAATCGCCTCTGCTTAGTGACGCAGTTATTCACACATTCGTGGGCGATTTACACAAATAATGCCCTGTAAGTGGCAATCAAGATACTAGTACTTGTGTAAAACTGGACTCTCGCTATAATCTGGAACCAAATCTAAGTATCGTAACCAACTTGATGCGACTCAAGTCACAATCGTCAACAATTAAACCAAATGTTAGAAGAATTTGTGGGGGGATATATATATATATTATAATTTTCTCATTAATATGTATGTTGACATGTTTTGTATTTTTTTATATTAATCATATTAAAAAAGAATCTAAAGTATAATTATCATTTAATCAAGAGTAAAACCTTATCATTTAGTTCCCTAACAGGCATGTAGGCAGGGCGGTTGCATTTGTTTGTGTGAAATGAAAGAAGACAAAACGTGTAGTGAAACGGTTTCATTAAGTTGTACAGAATATAAAGGGTTCTATGTCTAAACTTAATTGGGAAACGTTGCCATAAAGTAACCTTTCCTGTACCTTCTTTACCTCATAAAGCGAAAAGAGGTTTTCCTTATAGAGTTATATCATTATATATTCGCATCCATGTCCTTTTCCTGTGTTTGTCCTT
>CABEEJ010001291.1:151460-166837 GCA_901482245.1 Timema douglasi | reverse complement strand
CGTTATTACAGTCTAACTAGTAGTTCTGTGAACAATAAACCTTTCTCCCACCATGTTATTATCGTTACTAGTCTTACTAGTAGTTCCGTAAAGAGTAGACCTCCCTCTATGTTATTATCGTTACTACAGTCTTACTAGTAGTTCTGTGAACAATAAACCTCTCTCCCTCCATGTTATTATCGTTTCTACAGTCTAATTAGTAGTTCTGTGAACAGTAGACCTTCCTCCATGTTATTATTGTTACTACAGTCTTACTAGTAGTTCTGTGAACAGTAGACCTCACTCCATGTTATTATCGTTACTACAGTATTACTAGTAGTTATGTGAACAGTAGACCTCCCTCCATGTTATTATGGTTACTACAGTCTTACTAGTAGTTCTGTGAACATTATACTAAACTCCCTTAAAAATAATTTAACGCAAACATTAATTGGCAGCAATGTGAAGTAGAGTTCTTTCTATGAGACATCAAACGTCCCATTCTTAGTTTCAATGAATATCAGCACACACACGGTCCAAACCATGTTGTAATTACAACACTGTCCGTAACTACCGCATTTTAACTAATCTAAATTATATCCGGACACGGGCATTGAGCCCTTTGGACCTTTGGATTAGCGCGCCAATGCTCTAACCACTGAGCTGCGTTGTTGTATCAGATCATTAAATATTGTGACCTGGATTTTATGTTATTGGAGCGGATTTGTATTGATATCAAAAACTCAATCTAGAACACGGTTCGGCAACCTTTTTGGCCCCAAGCGCCTTTTTCCGTTTATCCTGAAAGGTAAACAGTCTTATTTGGACTGATAAAGTAATGGCCTTATCTTACAAAGTCACACTGTGACACATTGGAATAATGTAATGTAAGCTTGCATTTGGTGCCGATTGACCTATTGCCGGTCCCTGATATAGAATAAATATTTGTCTATACACTTGTTCATTAATTACGCTAGTGGTTTAAGGGATGTGAAATGTTATAAATAGGGGATGTGTGTACCTGCATTTGGGTGGAGAGTGGAAATCTATTTGGTAAAATCCATCCTCAAACACTCCCGATCGAGATTCGAACTTTGATCTCCCCCTCATCGGCAGTCTAGTATATTGCGAGAGTACCGCGTTAGACCATGCGGCCATCTAATCGGGTGGATGTGATCCGTCATTGAAGATGAATTGGTTAAAACTAGTTGGAAACGGTGGATGAACACAGTCTAAAGCTTGATTCACACGTCCGGCCGGCGAAAATGAAGAACAGAACCTGCTTGAGTAGAACAGCAATTCACACGATACATGTTGACCCATGATGCATTGCAACAGCCTAGTATCTACTTTTTTATTTACTAGTGGACAAACAGATATTTTATATCATTGTCATGATGGATGTTTTCAAATTATAACGCTGTGTCGGGGCACAATCCAATACATCGATACACACGCTTTACATTAACGGGTTATTTCAAATCTCCTCACAGCGGCCAACGTACAGTAGCCCCATGGCTTCTTTGGTGCTGACCGACAGTTAACAACTGACTTCTGACAATCAATATTTACGAATATACCTAAATTTTGACCTTCAGAAGTGACAGCTTCTAAACACAAGTTTTTGCAGATCATATGGTTTGGCGTAGGTATACATAATTTGGTCTGGTAACTTATCAAAGCTGTGAGCTGTCACTCAGCACCAAAGAAGCCATGGGGCTACTGTAGCTGTCTGCTTGCTGTTGGCTCCACAGCGCATGCGTTGTCAAAATGCGCATGCTTACTGCTTTTAGATGGTTGGTTCTGATAGTTGATTGGTTTTTCTTTGTCGAACATCTCAGCCAGAGCGGATGAAGTAAAGATGAGTTAAACTTTAGCGGAACACCTCGCGCCGATAAGGCGGAAATCTTGTGATTGGCTTACTGTGGATTCACACGTTCGCCGAAAAACTGGCGCAGAACAAAAACGCGATCACGTGACGAGCTCTTAAGCCAATCCCAATTATTCATGGCTATATATCCAGAGGTCCTTGGTCTAAACTCTGGATTTTCTAGCTCTTTCTGGGAAGCAGTGGTTATGGTACAGGGTCAACTCAGCCTCGTGAGGACAAATGAGCGGCTACTTGAATGAAATAGTAGCAGCTCCGTTCTAGAAAACTGAGGTTAATGGTCTTAGGGTTCGTTGTGCATACCACATGATACCCTCAATCCACAGAAGTTGGTACCATTGTCGCCACAGACGACTACCGGTCGGTAGGTATAGTTCTATTGCGCCTGATTCTATGGAGTTTTAATTATTTCCTAGCCCCAATGGACACTTTTGTGAACACACCCCATATCACCACCCTCGTTTTCTCTTTATTTGGAACACATTTTTCTCCGACGTAATCTCATGAAACAAAGCGTTGCCGTTAAAATCAACGGTGTGATGGTGACCACCTGTGCAGGTGTATCGCGCAGCTGCTCGGCGACCGCAATTTGGTCAACTAGTTTTCTGGAGGGATGGCTAGATGTTGCAACACTGCGTAAGTTCCGAGTCTTGCGATTGGTTGACGCGCCGTTTCAGGGGTCTGACTCGCATGTCCTTTGTCGTCCTCATCCACGATATATTAGTTTTAGGTAAACGAGATATCTTATGACATTTATATGAATTTAGTCTAAAAGAGAAAATGTGCCGGTAACAAATTCAAATATAAAATTCTCTTATTCAAGCTTCAGTCAAACTTTCAAAGGAAAGGTTTTTTGAAAAAAAAAAAAAAAATATTTTGCAACCACTCTTGATGATATTTTACTATAATTGACTTGTGCTATTTTAAAGGCATTGGTAATATCTATCAAAGGGGAATGTCAAAGATCACCTGACCTATAATATGAATGTATGAAATTCGGTTCAGTAACTCTTTTAGCTATCAGATAAAGACTTTCTGATGAAAATTGGACTGTACAAATAATTAATACAATGTTTGTAAACATCCAGAACAAACTGAAATTATATCTAAACTTAAAAGAGTTTAATAAACTCACTTATTTGGAGAAGGAAATGGGAGGAAACCACCACCAGTCCACCCGACGGAGCTGCGAACCCTGAGCTCCCCGACACCAGTGCCTGAGACCATGTTCTACCGCTTCTGGTTTTAATTTTAAGATTGTTTTTGTCTCTGTGATGTATTTAAACTACACACCTAGGTGGATGCGCAGACTAAACATCAATCTCGGCTGGTTTGATTGATGGAGATGTTGGGGCTCAAATCCCGGTCAAAATTACAAAGTTATTTTTCCTAAATGGTTTCCCACCATCTCTCCGTGCCAATGCTAGTTCATTTTTTCTTAAGTGTGCTACATGGTACACCACTTGAGACACATTACCAATGTTTACAAATCTTTCCTTAAATGAAGTGGTTCGATATTTTTTACCCGTGCTTTCAACAAAACATAGGTGAGAATTAAGTTGTCACAAAAAAATAATTTAAACACTTTAAAATTTAAACTTTTTTAACCGTGTAAAACTTTTCTTTTCATTTAGGTGAAAACTACATTTAAAAAGTATCAAACCACTTAAGATTCCAGGATTTCCAAACGTCATTAACACTTCTCAGTGTTCTTCCATGTAGCACCCTTAAGTTTGTAATGTATATATTAGTGTAAATGTGCTGAATTCGTCATTTAACATTACCGGTGAATGAATTTTATCATCAACTGCAATGTTCATTATAACAAATAAGTATATCTCTCTAAATTTACCCATGCGTGCCGACGAAAGTATAGAACATGGATCCAACCTAACCTAGCCTAACCAAACCTGGATATGCCATATTAACATTCAACCAGGGCAATTTTATAAACTTACCGGTGATTTTTTTTAAATGTTAAGTGAAAGTGTGAAATAGTACAGACATGTATTACATTTCCCAACTAAACCAATGTATTTATTGGTTCACCAATGATTGAACAAACCCATCGTAATCACTATTGTATTTACAGTAGTATCGCATATAGCCTATATTGATTTTTCTGATTATTCATAAGAATGAGTGTGAAAGACCATATCCCCACCAGTAAAAGACATGCCTTCTTTTTTATTCTTCCTCGCCTACTCAGTCATGCACCGGCACTAATGTTCACTTTGGTGTTGATACGTCACAAAAACTCTAATAATATTTCAATGATTTCGTTTCAGATTGAGATCTGATCGCTTGTACATCAAGTTGGGCTTCCATTTTGTACCAAAGTCACTTTCTTCACAAGGTTAAATTTTTGGTAAGTAGATTTTTTTTTTGGTATCTGAAAATTAATTCTGCTTTTGCACAATTGCTTGCTGTTAAAAGTAAAATAAATTGTTTAATTAACTCGAAAACTTTTACACTATGTAATGGAATGTATTTTTGTTTAATAATAGTTCTAATCAAATTTCGCACCCTTAGCATATTTCCAATCGATGAATAATTTCATATTATAAAACCAAATGCATTCACATGTGTTGGGAAATCTTCTCACACACAGGAGTGATCATTTATTTATTTCCATTAGTTTACCACAAAGCTCTTTTGTTCAGTCCCCTATTGCTTATACTTTTGAAACATATTAATAATGTCAAGAACATACACAGTCTCTTTCTCTCTCTTACCCCTTTTCTTGAACATGGTGCAACCTAAAGAAAGAAAGAATAATCCAAACAATTTATTTTTAACTGATACTTAAAAAGAAGGCTCCTTTATTCATGACTTCCAACCTTACTGTGGGATGGTCCACAACATTTTGATCTCCAATTTTCACCTTTTCTTAAACCTTGGAATAAAACAGTCTGCGATGCACTAAACTATCAACTTTAAGCTGCTGCATCTCTTGTTCAAATATATTAATTATGGGTCAAATATTTAAAAATCAATCAAAACTAATTTATTCCGTATGTTTGATATATATATATAATAGAGATTAAAACCTGACCCTTGTCATCATCACACTGGATCCCAAACAAGATCCACAACAAGATTAGCAACATCCTTGGCCGTTGATATTTTTGACTTGGTAAATAATTTGATATAATTAAAGAGGGTGTTCAGTGAATTGTAAAACGGGTAAAAGTTAGGGAATATGCTTGGTCATGAACAAGTCTTTAAAAAGTTAGGGAATTTAATTGAATTTATGGAATTTTCCTATATTTATTAAAATAGTATGTAACTTTCATTTACAATGTTCAAAATCACTTTCTTCACCACAAGTCTCTTTTAGCAAGTTGTCTCTGTTGATCTTACTAATCTTAAATTCTCGGTCAGCATGTGATTTTTTGTGTGCTCTTTTCACCCCTCTACTGCGTGTCTTAAGCCAGTTTTACATTTGGATTTAACACTGAAGACAAGGGGTCCAGGAAGCAAGGGGTAGGTTATATATATATATATATATATAAATATATATATATATAAAAGGGGCTGGAGCAGCTTGTGCGGATAGAAATTTATATCGCAATCAGTAGCAAGCTCTAGCTCTGGCTCTCATTGTCGGTTTGTTAAACGCGTAAGAACTGTGTGAATTTAATGTTGAAGTTATAATATTGAAAGTGTCTTTCATTAAATAAATTGCGTATAAACATGGAATTTTACTAATTTCAATAGAAATAACTAATAGGTAATCTTACAGTGTGCTAGGCATATACAGTCAACTCTCGATTCTACGACCTTTCACGGTTCCCTGGAAAAGGGTCGTTATTTCGAAGGGGTCGTTATTGGAATTTTAACAGATTTTGTTCCATCCCTAACCTTCATACGAAAAAATTGCATTTTTTAGACAATACGTGGAAAAATAAATAAAATAAAACCTACCTATTTCTTGAAGAAGGTTACTCCTTTCACTCATTTCGTCAAAATTATAAGTTCGTATCAAATAAAAAAAATTAGCGTGGGTCATCAAAAATCGTTCACAAAATCAAACCAAAATAGTAACCAAATCGAGAATCGAAATAGCAATGGCAAAAGCAAGCCTGGCGCGTGATTTAGCGGCTGTCGCGCGCGGGGAAACATTGTCTTGCTTGGGGAGAGGGTCGACAGAGTCAAGTGATATTGGCTGGCATTGATGAGGTGGTGTCTTTTTTTATACCTGACCCACCCCACCCAGTTACTAGTAATACAGCGTTCACAAAGATAATTGCAACGCAGCGACCTAAATAAATGCAACAAACACATTTTACAGCCGATNCCACCCAGTTACTAGTAATACAGCGTTCACAAAGATAATTGCAACGCAGCGACCTAAATAAATGCAACAAACACATTTTACAGCCGATTTCCTTAAACTTTTCAACCTTTTTTCCCACATTTTTCACGGTTCCTCAAAAAAGGGTTGTTACTTCGAGAGGGACGCTATTCCCGGGGTCGTAAAATCGAGAGTTGGTAATCGGATCATCACGTAACCTTGTGACAGCAAGTGCGCAGTAAGGTGTTTCACACGAAATGTCACAGGTTCCGAGATCAAACCAAATGTTGAGAAACATAGATGTATACCCTTCCTTAAATAAATTAGGTAATAAGCTCAAAACAATGTTATTTTGTGATGAGGATTATTTGAGGGGGTTTGAAGCGTCAGAGCTAGCATTCCAAAAGGAAAGGATAACCTTATGGGGAGATGGAAGTGCACGCGAAAAAAAAATTGCTTAGTGTTTCTGCAGTTTCTTATGGCAAAACATTTTTGCTTATATAAATAAGATAATGCTTCAGTACAAACAAAGAGTTGAATTTTCTTCAGATCGTGGTGATATCATTAATTCCTGAATATCCATCATGAGCGTAGCGGCATTAGATGAAAAACTTTTTAAATAAGGAGAAATAGTTGTCATCAAATTCCAATTCCAGGACACCGTTGACAGACTGACTGACTGTTGATATCAGCAAACTGCTAAAAACAATGGCCTTTTCTCGCGTCCCCTTCCATCCCACCTTAATGTCAGATGACTTGAAGGCCAAGACAGTTTTCTTGATCTTGCCACTCAAGGTCACGCTGAAGATCAAGGCCGACCGAGAGACAGGTGGCGTGGGGAAGGGCCAGAAGAAGCTGGGGCAATGTTCGGGATCAACGGCCGACCGCGAGGCACGGTCCACTGGGACTGGCTCTAATGTCTAACTTCGTGTTTATACTCACGGCATTTGTTTAGATTATTCCGATCTACGGACCCCCTCACGTGCAAAAGTTGAATAACAGCTGTCAGTCGAAGTTGAGTTTGAGTATATTCTAAATTCCTACTGCACATTCTTTCACATAGGCCGTGAATAATCACTTTAGTTTGTACAACAAAAATAATTTCTTCAAAGAAAAGGAGACTTGTCCATTGCTTGCTTATAAAAATCTACAGTAGCCCCATGGCTTCTTTGGTGCTGACTTCTGACAGTCTACATTTAGGTATATACCTGAATTTTGACTGTCAGAAGTGACATCTGCTAAACACATGTTTTTGCAGATCATATGGTTTGGCGTAGGAATACATAATTTGGTCTGGTAACTTTTCAAAGCTGTCAGTCAGCACCAAAGAAGCCATGTGGCTACTGTATATCCAGAAAGAATAGTGGAAGAGTCGGTGAAATGGAAAGAAGCAAAAGTACAGAATTTATCTCAGGGCGAGTTTGAGGAGTCCATCAATAGTGTTATTTCTTTATACCAGCAGCATGTTATGGAAATTAAAGCTTCAAATACCATTAATAATTCACAAAAGGTAGGTGTATTTAAGCCTGTATCTTTTCCCTTCTGATAAATCTAATGTGTGTGTGTGTGTGTGTGTGTGTGTGTGTGTGTGTGTGTGCAACTATTGTACATACGCTATGGCGGCTGCACTGTCTAAATTGTCACTCTCTCAAGACTAGACGGCTGATGTTGTGGAGATGAGGTTTGAATACCAGTCAGGTCTACTAAGGGTTTCTTTTCCTGTATGGTTTCCTACTCACCCTCTATGCAAATGCTGGTAAGTTTTCTTTAAAACTCCATCATTTTAGTATACATTTTGTTGGGTGATATAGTCAAATTGTAGTTATTCTAATTATTACTATCCCGCTATCTTACAGGTTGAGAAAGTATTGTGATTGTCAAAAGATTGAACTCAAGATTTTGATTAATCTTGACGTTTCATGACCCCCTGAATCCAAAAAAGTGGGTTTTTGACTTTCTGTCTGTCTGTACCTCCAACTAGAGCCTAAACTATTTTACTGATTGGGCTAAAACTTGGTAGCTAGGGTTTTCATAGGGTGGCCCCGAGGTGTTTTTGTGATTGGATATCCAACCCTAAAATTAGGGGTAGTTTACTGAAGGGCAAAAAGAGAAAGTCGATTTTCTCAAAATCGGCTCTGATGATATTGATTAAATTTCATTTCGAAACATTTATAAATATTCCAAACAAAATGGCTACAGTCAATACTTCGGCAAAATGACTTTAAGGACTTTGGTCTGATGCTTAAATTCTCATTTTTATCATATATCGAATTATTTAAGATATGAAATTACTTATCATTGGAAATATGAAGATTGATTTATAATACAAATCTTTTATTTGAAACATATCTTTATAAAACCAATAACTTTTAATCTATACGCGAATATATTTTTTTTTTTACTTTTCGAACACTAAAGGTAAATTATTGCAACCGTAAAAAATAATCCAACCCGATATGTTGATGGATATCGACGTCTCATGACCCCCGAACCCTGAAAAGTGATTTTGCGATGCCGTGTGTCTGTTTAACCCTAAAATTAAGAATAGGTTAATAAAAAGTGTAAAAAAATCTATTTTCTGAAAATCGGCTCTAACGATTTTGATTAAAATTTGTATCTAGACGTTGATTAAGACTATAAATAAAATGGCTATTTTCATTTTCCTGTGAAAATGACTTTTAGGGTACTTTACAGACGCGGAAATTTCCGTATCTCCGCAACTATTTGAGATACTAACTTTTCATTGCAAAATTGTAGTACACTATTAAAAATAAAAAACTTTTATTTGCAATACATTTTTATAAAACTAACAGTTTCTGAGATATTCGCAAATATATTAATACAATTTTGTGAGCTTTAGTTAAGTTAAAACGCAATATTTCTCCAGTGCCATAGGGTAATTAAAAATAAGTCTTTCAAAAAGATTGTTGTTTTTCCTTAAACCTCCTAGGAGAAATGTTTGTACAACAATGATCTATCTCAATTTTAAACTCGGTAGTCAATATTTATATTTTTTATTGGTCCAAACATACAAATGAGGACATTAATTCTTTAAAAATAAAATTATAAAATATAAACCCGGGACTCAAAAAATGGTTTACATAAGTATAGTGCAATTTATACTTGGACTTGCTAGTGTCTATTATTTCGTTTCACATTTATTACGAGTTTTGAGTAAATATCTCAATTTTTAAACAATAGAGCGAGAGTCCGTACGGAGTTCCGTACAATTTATTTTTATTACATTTATCTAATGAAGTAGAAATGAGGAAGGTAGAATTTTAGAGGTTATCTACCCTCATTAACGGGGAGAGATAATGTTTAACGATTTAGTAAAAGCCACTCTTGAGTATACCCGACAGGCATTCAAACCCCGATCTCTCCTACATTGGCCATCTAGCCTTTTTAAGAGTGAAGCCAGGATCCAGGATCGATGTTGGAACGAAACATGAGTCTAGGTATCGATAAATTAATTAAAGCAACGGTGTAGATTAAACCAATAATAATTTAGAAATGTTATGTACCTAGAATTCTTTAAATAACTCTATATGACGATAATATGACTAACCCGCCTCGGTGGCGTAGTTGGCTAACGCGCTTGTCGTGTTGAGCTCGACTGCCGAGGACGGTGAGATCGAGGTTCGAATCTCGGTCGGGCGAACTGGGGGGGGGTCCCCTAAATGGTTTTCCACTCTCCTTCCACGCAAATGCGGGTTCACTTCCTCTAATTCAACCTTCTCAAGTCCTAATCCATTAGAGTAATTAGTACTTAAATTGTATTACCCGAACGGGTAGTAAGACGCGGTGCTAAATATTATTAAATATGACTATAATAAAAAGTGCTCAACATTAAGAAAGATGTCTTCCCCCAGAGTCAAACATCGGAGGTGGGCACTAGAACATCATGTAGCGTTACCATAGAAAAGGTCCATCCTAGTCAGCACACAGTAGAGCCGCTGCGGGCGTCGCAAACCCCACATCCACAACATAAATATAGCGGAGATTTTTCCTCGTGAACCTGAGGAATATGAAGTCTGTCTTGTCTGTTTGTATGTGTAGCTATCCGTAAATAATAATCTCTGAAATCATTTATGTTCGGGATTTAAAATGGATTTTATGAAGTATTAATTCTGAATCCCTTCTATAGTATCATAAAACTTCCTTATGAAATAATGGCATTCATTCTCGGTGAGAAAAGTTACCTGACTTAGGGTATGGGGGGGGGGGGTTAAAAGTGTTGGGGTTCATGGATGACCCCTTCCCCAAAATGGTATTGGAGATTCACAAAAATATCGTGTGCAATCCGTTTGAGCTATACGCATATGCTAATGTGTTAGGGAAGAGGAGGGTCGAATTTAGAAGAAGCGTACCCGCATTTGTGTGGGGAAGAGTGAAACCCTATTTAGGAAAAACCTCACAACACCCGGCCGGGATTGAACCCGTGACACCTTAGGCCATGCGGTCATCAAAGAGGGTTTAAAATACGTTAATTCGGGATATTTTTTTTTTAATATTGTGTGGAAAATTCAGGGAATTTAATGATTTAAGTTTTTTAGCCACAATGTTCTAACAATTTACTTTGATCTCAGAGCTTTGCCATTTTTTGTGAAATGTCAATTAAAATGGAACGATTTCACCTTTCAGTGTCTACTTTTAATTTCTAATAAAGCCTAAAATATAAGTTTTTAACCCTATATAATAAATGTTACCATATACCTTCATTTTTTGTCACTTCTTGAGATATCATTGCTGACCCACGTTAAAACTTAGTAAAGCTTAAGAACATAATGATATAGTCTTTTTTTAAATGTCCCATTTCTATTTTGTGACCTTGTAATTTATCGTTTTAAATTCTTTAGATTTCATCTATTTATTTAAAGGGGTATCAAGATAGTGAACATTTGATCTGTTTATCTTAATTATGACTACAAATATTATGATACCTGCGACTATATAACGTCTTTCCTCGATGATCAAGCTTCACGGCGCTGTCATGCGTTGACGTAAAGAACTATAATTTGCTGGACGTTCATAAGTCCTAATGATTAATAATACTGCCAAAATAAAACAGAGGTTGAGAAGTGTGTCGCTTCATTGGTTTATACTTTGTGTTTGTGTGGCCCGGTGTTTTAAATGTATTGCGACTGAAAAAAATAGTATCTTGTGTGTATATAGGTTGGGGGCGGGGGGTTGCGTAACTCTTACTTTTCCAACGGGTCATGCGCGTTGTGTAATGACCCGTCTACAACCAAACGCATACGTTTGTCGAACTCGCAACTACGCAATAACGTCTGTCTACAATAGCTTACGCAAACACAATCGTATGTCGGAACTGTCGGGAGGAGATGAACATTGTCCGTCTCTTGCGTTTATGTACACTAGGCCCATGACTTCTTTGGTGCTGACTGACAGCTTCGAAAAGTTACCAGACCAAATTATGTATCCCTACGCCGAACCATATGATATGCAAACACATGTGTTTAGTAGCTGTCACTTCTGACAGTCAAAATTCAGGTATATACCTAAAAAATGTTGAATGTCAGTCGGCACCAAAGAAGCCACGGGGCTACTGTAGTCATATTTTAACTCTGATGTTAAAATATCAACAAAACCTTTAACAGTACATTGCGTTGGCTTGCGTTCAGCCAATAAAAAACCAATATGGATGGACTATTAAAATCAAATAATATGAAGTTATTTGGTCTATGACAACAGCTCTTGGAAATGTATATTACAGAATACAGACTTTACAATTAAAATCATATATATTTAACAATTTAATATTTTTAACGTATTTATTTCTTATTTGAAAACGTTAGTATGAATTTGACTTTTATAGTCATCTTTGATGTAGTTTCTATTGGTTGAAACTACGTCTTGCGATTTTTCATTGTTGACATTCAATTTTGTATTCAGAAGAAGCGTAATTACAAATACGATTGCGAGTAGTCCGACAAGCGGGTATGTCGGTTGTAGACGGGCCATAATGGTTGTGTGTGTCCACCCCTGCCCCTCCCAACCGTGACGCGTGTAAGGGTAGGCGGGGGGGAGGAGGGGAGGGGCGCAGCCTCCGCGTCACAGCCAGCATCTCCCGAAGAAGTAGTCACGCGCGTCGAGCCTAGTGTTTCGGAGGGCTCCGTTGTGTGCTCTTGTGTGCGAGTTGGATGGGTTTGTGTGGCCAGTGCACGGAGCAAGTGCCGCAGTGTTGGCCCATTGGCAAGGTAACCTTTGTTTCTAGATCTAAAACATTTAAATACAGAATAACTTTTGTAATTCGAACTTCAAAGTATATCTAAAAAAAAAGGTAATATCCAAAATTTGAATTTGTTAATTTTTATGAGTATCTTGGCAGTTGGTTACATAATATGCATACAGGTACATGAAAAAAACCCATTAAAAATTTAAACACAAAATATCAAAACTTGGGAAAAATTATAATATACAAAAATTGCAGACTTAAATGAGTTTGATGAATGAAGCATGGTAGTTAAAGTTTGTTGTATTTTAACATAAAAAAATTTACCTCGTTTTATTAAATAAAGCGCAAAAAAAAGGTCAGCCGTTAAATTATTTTGATAGGGAAGTTAAATACATTAACGAATTAAAATGTTTAATTAGAATACACAAATAACAATTTTTTATGGAAATGACTATTCTCTTATTGTATTAATAAAGCCAAATTATTTAAATTGAGTTTTAATAGTCTTGGGAAGGTTCTGTTGAGCTTGGTTGATTTTATCTTCTAGTTTACTGCCCACATTGAGTAAAAAAGCTAATGTTCAAAATGTGGTTGATGTAGACCAGACAAGTCAAACTTGCTGCCCGCGAACCATCAACCAACATAAAAATGCTATTTAATTATTTTTATAAAACATTGTGGAAATAATGGGATTTTGAATGAAATTGGGCGGTACTAGGGAAAATATAGCAAGTGAGGTTGTTGGTTTAACAGATTTTTACGTTATTCACCAGATAATTGTTTAATTCCTGCGCCAAATATGTGTAATGTTTTTGCAGAAAGTAAATGCTTAAGCATATTTTTTTTATGAAATAGAAAAAATAACCCCCCAGAAAAATTATTTTACAGACATGTATTTGTGATCAATTTTGATAATAACTTCAACATAAAACTCTAAATCACTGCTGCCAATAAAAGGTTTAATATTTTTGTTAAAAAACAAAGGATATGTCTTTAAAATTTGATTTAATCTTTAATTTTCTTTTTGCATTAGTAAGAATTTTATAATTGATGTTTTTTCTTATATATATGGTGAAAATATTGAAATTCTCAGTGTGGCCGCTATTATCAAACAATTTTGATATATTTGTTGTAGACTTTAGTGTCGCGCTATACCCTGTGAAATAGGAGTCTAGCAAATATTTTCTAAATTATGAATTAAATACTCTTGGTATATATTGACGCTAACTTGTTTTTAAAAATCTAATATTAATAATATTGATAAGTGTTTAGTTATATATATATATATATATATATATATATATATATATATATATAAATACACACACATACCTTTCTTAAAAGAAAACTTAAATGTTCTGGGCCCACTTTGAAAATAGTATTATTAGCACCGCGTCTTACTACCCGTTCGGGTTATACGCACTTACGCTAATGTGTAATGGTAGGGTGATTGTGAGATGAAATGGAGGACCTACAGTTTAACGTGGAATCCAAACCACGGTGAAGGCCTGGCATTCCCCACATTCACAAGATGTTTTGTCAGAGGTGAACACTTTGAAAATAAATAGTGATTGTTTAAAAATGTAATATTATTTTATTTCTGAATTTTTTTCGAAACTGGCTCTAACAATTTAGTTCCTTGTTGTTGGTTATCTGGGAAGTACTTAACTTAATAAATCACACCGTGTAAAGTATTTGTTTTTCGGAGAAAAATTATTTTGAAGGTAATTTTTTTGATAAGCTAATTTTGAGAATTTGGTTCCAGAATATATGGGAAACCATGTCCGATTGTGTCATGCTTTTTTTTCTGTTACTTTTCCGCGTTAACCCTTTCCATGCCTAGGTACAGTAGCCCCATGAATTCTTTGGTGCTGACAACTGACAGATTTAAAAAGTTAGCAGACCAAATTATGTATCCCTACGCCGAACCATATGATCTGCAAAAACATGTGTTTAGCAGCTGTCACTTCTGACAGTCAAAATTTAGTTAGATACCTAAATGTTGTCTGTCAGCTGTCAATCAGCACCAAAGAAGCCACGGGGCTACTGTAGTCATATTTTAACTCTGATGTTAAAATACACACAAAACCTTTAACAGTACATGAATTTGATTATTACTGGAAAGAACATTACATTATTTTCTATTATCCTCTAGAACCGTATTAAACCTCTTGATCGGCAAAACTAATGGGAAGAGACCTTTGAGAAGACCTAGACGCAGGCGGGAGGATACTAGTTTCTGGGGAAATGTTAATTCCCTCTAGAAAACCTAGAACACGAAAAATGATTCGCAACCTTGTGTTGTTGATTTTCATTCTAAGGTTGTTTTAGAGATAACAAACCCCTTTCGAAACAATAACGTGTTTTTATATTCTCATACAATGTCTAAACTAGTTTATTTTAGTCTTGTAAAATGCTTAATGCCTGAAATTGTGACTTTCAATGTTTTTATGGCATTCATATTGTAAATAATCCTCACTTTGACAAGTAAATACATTCTACCTATTTAAAATTTAATAATTTTATTAGCGCCGCGTTCTAGTAATTATTAAAATAAGTTTTATTTTTAAATACTCATTTAAAAACGTAAATAAGAAGTTTCTCATTGGACTAGTTCAAAATTCAGATATTCCTTCAGTGGCACACTGGTTGGAAAAGTCTCGCCATCCCTGGTCTAAACTCTTCAGCCTTCACTCTCATGTTAGACTGACCTGCTGATGACGAGGAGATTGGGGTTCGAATCCCGTCCAGGTCTACTGAGGGTGCTTTTTCCTCGGTGGCTTTTCTCTCTCCAGCCACGCAAATGCGGGTAGATAAAAGAAAATAAGTTTTTTTAAAAGTGAAATATTAGATTCTATCAACCAAAAATACATTGCATGTATAAGTATTGAAAGTAATAATTGTTTATTTATACCCGCCTCGGTGGCGTAGTTGGCTAGCGCGCTTGTCGTGTTGAGCTCTACTGCTGAGGACGGGGAGATCGAGGTTCGAATCTCAGTCGGGTGAACTGGGGG